>NMRB01004062.1:33700-45965 GCA_002633025.1 Notospermus geniculatus | reverse complement strand
GGGCTCGGTGGCACAGACTACGGACGGGCGGTGCACAGGTCGTCTGGCGGTGCCACGGGGCCTATTCGGGACCCTTGGGACCTCTGTGTTCATAATCCAGCACGTCCCTATAAGATTGACGAAGAGGAGGACAACGGATCATAGGACATCGTGAGCATGGTGGTGCTCGACATTTAAATCTTGGGCACGCACATCGTGACATGGTAGCAGAGAAATCAGACCACCCATTATTACCAAAGTTTAAAATTTTACAAATTAGTAACCAAAGGTGACAATCGTAGTTGGCTAGGCGGTTCTTTGCCGTGTTAAACTGTGCTCATTGTCTGTGATAGACTTAACGTCATTAAAAAGGGAATCAATATTTTCTTCTTGGTATGGTGCTACAAACTGAGGCTTTGCTCATAAGTTAGTTTGTTGGTCAATTGTGTATGGTATGCATGAATGTTTGTGTGAACGAGTTAACTCCTCCACATGGTCCTGGGTTGTCATAATTGGACGGAGGAGGAAATTTCGATTAGCAATTCATTGTTGGTATCATGGACTTCGGTCTTTCCGTATGCGCGCGCGCGGAAATTCCGGGGCGAAAATCCGACACAGATCTCGCAGTCATTGGCCCGTCTCCTCGGAAGTTTTCTCTTTCAGCCCTCTGCTTGCTACACCTTTCACCCTTCCTTTTCCTACAAGAAACTTACCTCTGCTTAGTATTACCTCAGCATACCTGCCCAACTCCTCACCTTTTCCTGTTTCCCTTACTCGCTTAGTGCAAGATGGAATAAAGGCTGCATTTACTACCTATTCTGATAATGAATAAAGGCATCGCCACCCTGTGTTCTTCTTTCTGGCCCCTTTCCACTGTTTATCGGCGAGATTGTCGGTGCGTACGCCGTAGAAATCGCAACAAACAATTAGGATTTTCCGTATTACGATCGGCAGATTTCGCAAGCGACTAGGCGTAGATTGATTAAATAATAGACTTAACAAATTGGTGATTTATCTTGAACGACATTTAACACACATCACATTACGAATAACCATAGCTTAAAGTGGGTTTTACCTTGCTGTGCATTTTTGTTCTTTAATATTCATAACGGACTCTTTGTACGGATGTTGTATAAAATCTGGCGGGATTTATGAATTGAAATACACTTGGTTTGGGTGGTTTTGCCCTAATGAGATAATTTACTCTGATAATGTAGAGAACAAAACAAAAATAAAATAAAATAAATAAATACAACGGAGCTAATTTGGACCTTTTGTAATAGATCCAGCAGATTAACATATACGTATTATTCTTATGCGACTTAATCTTTGTAACATGCCATAAAATCCTATTAAGATATTATTACCAAAATAGACCTCAAACAGACAAATGGCGGGAGATGAATCCCCAGATAATCATCAAGGATCGAACATGTGTCAGTAGTGATGGGTTTTAAGTAGTCCATCTAAAAATGCGTTTGACATTGACGTAAAGTGTTCATGACTTCCGACCTGGCGCTACGCGAATGTTTCCGTAAGATGGTTTGATGGATCAGCCTACACACCTAGCTGAGGGTTTTTTTCCCGGATGCGGCAAGGAAATGAGGTTGAGTATCGTTGGGATGGACTGGCTGGTGTTTAGCTATCTTAGCGGAACTTCATAGGGAGCAAGCCGGTATTGTAGCACTGCGTCAGGTGACGAATACTCGTCGGAAATGTATGTTGTGCTATGAGGTTGACGTGGTTGGGGTGGCTGGTTTACGTCGGTCGTCGTTTCTTTTCAGGACCATTGACATCTTTCTTCTTGTTATGTTTCAGACGTATAGGACGTAATTACTGCCCCCTTTTCGGTTCCTTTCAATGGACATCTCCCCTTACAATTAGTACCTCATACAGATAAAATACTACTGATGTGTCCTTAGTGGCTTTGTCTGTTTCCTATCAGGAATCAGGACAGGGGAATCAAGACAATCACAACGGCGATAGTGCCGATGACTATAATGACGGGAAACGACGTGGTCCTACAAATGGGCAAATATACGACTTGCATTTTCCGTGATGGAACGGTGATTTTTATTCCAATTTACGTGTTCCATCCGTCCTCAATGGACGCTATTGAACCAGCCGCTCCGACTCCGTCAACATCGGCCCAATATGTAGATATGGAGTCAGTATCACTTCCATTATATCGTCCCTGCTCTCCCACGCTGGACTTCAGGACTGGGAGAATGGTTGAGACCTTTGAAATTCTTTAAATCGGTTGTCCCGTGGGGAAACGACTTCTCCTCGGCTGTCCTCGCTGGGTTCCGCTCACGGAACCGGCGTCGTCCTAAGCTACTTATGACACAAATGTTTTCTCTTTTCGTTATAGGAAACGGGCAAAACTCCAGTCAATAGACAAGACGGGTGCTGATAACCTCTGGGCCCGGTCGGGATTATGCAGATTAATTTTATCCTATGGGGACCTAAAACATTTCACAGACTTTTCTTGCCCCCGGGGCATCAATCCGGTGGGGTTTTATCATGTGCTTTACTTCCTAGCAGGTGTTTTACCTTCCCCCCCTAGGGCGAATTATTTTAATGAACTTTGGGACTTGGCCATCTATTTTGATGCCTCAATTCTTTTTGATGTGATCTTGCACCAGTATCTGTCAGGTGAAGTTCCCTTTTTGTTTTTCCATGGTGCCTCAATATGGGGTCTTTCGACCTTGGTCCGACCATTGTTGTACCGGGCGGTTGATTGTTATATTAATATGTGCACAGTGGCGAAACTGACGGTGAGAGTACTTATGTTGTCAGGCAGAGACGACCCACTGGTACAGAAACTTCTGGAATACGTCCGCTCTAATGTAGACCTCTCCCCTGAACACTCTCTTGAACTTATCTATGGTGAGGGCCAGATGCCAGTGGCAAAACGCTTCCATCGGGAAATCCACCAACGATGGAGGAAGCGTACACGGTTCTGGTCTCACCATTGGAATGAAGATCGCCCCTGCCTTATTTGTACGGAAATTCTCCGTGTTGGTGCCCCTTTTGTTGGTTCGGAGGCGGAAATTAAATTCACCCCTTGTTGTTATTCCCTGGTACACGTCCAATGTTTCATGCAGAAACGTGGCACCTTGGCTCCTTCCTATTGTTCGAAGTGTTACGCCAATTACGAGCTTGTTTGGCGGGATACAGACGCCGAACCGACCATTTTGATGCTGCGGTCTGAGTTCTTTGGCGATGAGCGAGACCGTCTCGATATTTGGGATAAGAGGGGGATTCATCGGAGGGCAATATACCCTTCGGTTCATATGCCAGCGGACTGCACCACTTCATTCTGAGTCCTGTTGGTAGAGTGCATTATTGTTACGGGTTGTCCTGTTTGTGCGTGTGTCTGGGGGGATGTGGTACAGCCCTCCCGAGATAAATACGGGTACATTGTAAGATTCAACGAACAAACTTAGCCAGAATGCGGTGCTAATACGAAAGAGTTGTTTTATTGCTTGTGTAGAATTAATGTTGTATTATATTTAAGTGTAATGTGTAGTAGGGCCTGGGGGCTGATCATATGTATGTAGTGTGGCCTAAATTTTGACTGCAGTGGTGGAATATTTGTGTTAGGTACTCTCCTATGGTCCCAGTAGGATTAGGGGGTAGCGTCCCTACCTAACGAGGAGCTATAGGCGCGGGAGCCGCCGTTGCTGCAGGTGACCAAGGTGGTGGCATGTGCGGGGGTGGCTCCTGTGCCGCCACATTCGGGAATCCCTGTCGGGTGTGGATAGATGTTGGGGGAAAAGCTATGTAGTGAATAGGTATTACAAAAAACGGGCGGAGATGGCTCGGGAGCCTCTAGGGGGACGTAGATTCGGCAAACGGAATTGTGTGCAGTTCCCAGTGGTCGTATGCCTGCGCAATACCCCCTGGCGGCGCTGGGTTGTTCTCCGTACCGTCGGGATATGTTATGTCTTTCAGGGAAAATTATTTAAACATAACAGAAACAAAAAAAGGGGGGGGGGGAATAAAAATAAAACACATCCGACAGGTACCTTAATCACTAATGCTCTCGTTTTTGCCCAGGTTGTATATGGGGCGAAAAATTTTCGTTATTGATTGAAGTAAGCTTTGTGTATGTGAGCCTAATGCCGTTCCTTTTTCATTTTCTGCAGACTTTTCCCGATTAATAATATCGGCGGGGACCTGGTTCTACACCTACTGTGCCAAGGTCAGGTTAGTTGCGGTGCTTCCGTTCAACAGGTTCGCTGAGTATGACCGATGTACTCGCTACCACAAACACAGCCCCACCAGGGTATGCAATTGCGAACTAGGAAGTTGGGAACCCCAAAACCTACGCACCCCACATCTGGCGGGGACCCTGGCCGGGAAGAAAGTCTACTGTGGGAAAATAAGCCTTTCTCACCGTCCTTTCAGAACGCCTTGGAGCAGGCAAGTCTAAAAGACACTCACGACCCTCTTGGTCCGCCACTTCCTAGTACTTCTACCCCAATAGTAGGAAAAGGTCCGTCAGCGTTTCATAAAATTAGAAGCAAATTAAATCCGTTAAGAACTGGAAAATCACCATCTCGCTCAGTAACGTGGGATATACCAATCCCTGCTACAGGCTCGGCCTTGGCTGAGGACACTTCTGTTCCTGACCCCTCGGTGGGAAAACAAAAACTTAACCTTCCAGACACTCCCAGATTCACAAGTAAAATGGAAGATAAGGATAAAAGCACTTACACTGAGGCCCTGGATGACATGTTACAGCGAGCCACTAAAGCGCTTGATGTGTCCCGACAAAAGTTGGCCGAGTTCGACAAGCGAACGGCCCCTGAGTCGCGTGGTCCAACACAACCGATACAGATTACCACTACACCTGTCGTATGGGAGTCGTGTGAGCCCTTTTTCGGGGCTAGTGAGGGCAGTTTGCCTTGGTTACGGAGGTTTGAACTTGCAGCAACTACCCAGAATATATCTGAATCAAAGCGACCATCCTATTTTGGGTTGCTTCTCAGAGGGGCGGCCTCTAGCTGGTTTTGGGGACTGGACGAGAAAACTCGCTCCAATTACAAAGCACTGACGGACGCGTTTAAACAGCGGTTCAATAACCCTGCAATAAAACACGTTAAGATGCAGACATTGATAAACAGGAAACAGAAGGAAGATGAAAGTGTTGAAACGTTTCGAAACGATATTGAACAGTTAGCAACCTCGCTCAAACTTAGTGACAGAGAGAAATTGAATTATTTTTGTGCCGGGTTAAGACCGAATATTAAGCAGTTCGTTATTCGCGAGTGCCCTGCCGATCTGGCTGCAGCTGAGAGGGCGGCTCGGCTGTACGAAAGTACTGAAGGCCTGGCATCGGCCAACAAACCCGTAAATTCCCTTAATGTCGTGGATGCGCTGGACCTTATAAATGCTTACCAACAAAACGATGGCTTCCGAAGCCAACAACAGGACTCCAGGCGCATGCAGAACACTACTGACCCTCAAACCATATCTACTTCTTCTCCCCCGGGATTACAAGACACGGTACATGAACTTACCAAGCAAATTCAGAAAATGAAAGGTGTCGTACAGGAGTTGGACAAAAAAATAACGACTAACCCCCAATTTCGAAACATGAGATCGAAAACCGGCACGATTATGTGCGGGTTCTGTGGCCGTGATCATTATGATTGTTTCTGCCCAAAAGGCAATAAGCCATACTGTGCTTTTCATAACACATACTCACACTCAACACAAGAGTGCAGAGCGCAACAGAATGGTGGTAGACAACAGGGTTATAACCCTCGACCGAGACAACCATCTGCATCAACTTTCCCACGTAGAAATGCAGGCTTCCCACAACCAAGCTATACGGGGCCGCCAGGTCCCCGACCGACTTATAACCCCCAGGGTGGTCAACGAAATCCGATAGGAGCAAGCCAACAAGCTTTTCTTAACGCAAATGAAAAAAACTAGATATGGTCCACTGGGAGGATTCGGAAAATCAACTTCCTGGTGGACCGTTCGAGATTTACAACGCATTGGATGACGAGATTTGTGATACACCGGAGGTGGGATCTCCTCCAGGGGAGGGAGACCCAAATACGGTAACTACATTGAGTATTGGTGACAGTATACATTCCGTGTGTTCATTGGAACGGGATAACTGTGAAACCGATCCCAAAATTGCATTACCTTCTCCACTCTCTAAGCCGACCTACGCGATCTGCACGATGGTGACCCCAGCTATAGAATGTACTATTGAAGGTAAGAGAGACAGGGTGCTTCTCGACACAGGGGCCGCAGTGTCGGTAGTTAGANAGCTAATGGTAGACTATCACCAGACGCAATATGACGTTCAAACACCGCAAAAGAAGGCCGTAAACGTGAAGTAAAGCTTGATTACGTCATACAAATGCCTTGGAAAAGTGGTGTGAAAATAGGGGTCCATATGGCCGCAGCTAGCGCTCGAAGCGGCTCCATAGCGAACCAATATTTTATCTCTTCCACACAATGTTACCATTCCGATTATTGGCCATGTGGCGATCGATGACAGTGTGCAAGTATGCGTTCTTCAGAATGAATCAATACCACCTTACTCACAAGCTTGTATTGCAGGAAAATTGGGTGCCAGCTTGCCATCAAACACTGAGGGTTATGTTAGGCCCGATAAACAATTCAACGACGGTTCGCAACTCCAGGTGGTCCGAATTCTTGCTAGAAACACGGACGACACGGTCCCGTTGTATCTTGTCAATATGTCTCCTATGACGGTTGACTTGCAACAAGGCACCCTGGTTTCCCACTTCTCTCCACTCAATGAACAGTATGATGTGTCCATAATAACTGATCCTTCTGATCTTATTGCAGACGATTTAGCCGACCAAGGGAGCCCATCAGGAAACGTCCTTGACTTGGTCCATGTTGATAAAACCCACCTTTTAGAATCTCAACAACAACAATTACATCAGCTCCTGTTGGAGTTTTCTTCATTGTTTGCAGGCGAAGTGGAAGACCTGGGCCACTGTACTATACTTCAGCACAAACTAGATGTGCAAGGTCATCCGCCGATATATCAAAAAACCATTTAGGGTATCCATGGACTAGCGGCAGGTGCTGGAGGCAGAAGTTGAAACCTTACTGCGAAAAGGAATTATTGAACCGTCACGCTCTCCGTGGTCAGCGAGGGCGTTCTGTATTAGGAAGCCTAATGGGAAATACAGAACCGTGATTGATTTCAGGGAGGTTAACAAGGTCCTGAAGAAAGACGTTTTCCCAATGGTTAACATAGATGAGGCGTTGTCATATGGTTTAGGCCAAGGCAACCCTCATTATTTCTCTTGTTTAGATCTTCAAAGTGGATACTACCAAGTGGCACTTGACCCCCAGTCACGAGACATTACGGTCTTCTCTACCCTATCAGGCCATTACCAGTTCGTGCGAATGCCATTCGGACTGGTAAATGCCCCTAGCGAATTCTGTCGACTTATGAAAATTGTATTGGAGGGTGCCCTGTGGAAGTACTGCATTGTGTATATTGATGATGTCATTATCTATTCGCACACGTTCAAAGACCACCTTACGCACCTCGCAGATGTCTTCCGCAGATTACAGGAGGCTAATCTCAAATGTCAACCAGCCAAGTGTAATTTTGGGATGGAAAAGGTGAAATACCTTGGACATGAAGTTTCACACGAGGGAATTGCTCCTGACCCAGAAAAGTGCTCGGTAATCCAAAACTTTCCGACCCCAACTAAGGTAAGGGATGTTAGGGCATTCCTAGGGTTGTCGGGCTATTACCGTAGATTTATCAAAGATTATTCTAAAATAGCTGCCCCATTGACCGCCCTCCTTGTCAAGGACACGCCGTTTGTCTGGACGAGGAAGGCTCAGGAAGTGGTTGAAACGTTGAAACAGAGACTTTGTTCACCTCCCGGAATATAGGAATATATTCTGTACACAGACGCCTCAAACGAGGCCTTGGGCTGCATGTTATGTCAGGAGGTGGAGGGAATCCATCGGCCTATTTCATATGGCGGTCGACAACTTTCCAAGCAAGAACAACGCTATACGGTGACGGAGAAAGAATGTCTCGCTCTGGTCTGGGCCGTGCAGAAATACCGACCGTATCTTGCAACGAGACATTTCACGGCAATCACAGATCACAGGGCCTTGGTTTGGTTGATGAAGGTTAAAGAGACAAATCAGCGCCTCATGCGTTGGGCCCTCGCGTTGATGGCTTATGACTTTTCAATAAAGCACGAATCGGGAAAACTAATCCCAGCTACAGATGCTTTGTCCCGTTTCCCATATGACAGAATGGTAGCGTCAATTGACATTCCTGGTTGTGACACCCAAATGGTTAAACAGAAACAGTGGGAAGATCTGACCCTGCGACCAATCATTGAACATCTTGAAGGCAAAGATAAAGCAAGTGGAACACCAACTGGCGATGTAACAAATTACATTTTGGACGATAATGGTCTTTTGTTCCATCTTCGACCAGAACCTCAGAAGAAAACTCTGCAGGTAACTGAACAGCTTGTAGTGCCAGCATCGTTGCAGTCTGAGTTAATGTTGTGGGCGCATGATAGTTTGGATACGGGCGGACATTTTGGACAGCATAGAACATACCAAAAGTTGCAAACAAAATACTTTTGGCCTACTATGAGAGCAGATGTTTTCAACTGGGTTAACACGTGCCAGGGGTGTCAGGCGAAGAAATCTCCATCGACGCATCCTCGGGCTCCATTGCGTCCAATCGTGGCATCGGGCCCTTGGGAGCATATAGAAATGGACATCAAGGGTCCTTTGACAAGGACAAAATCGCCTGGGAACCACAGATACATCCTTGTGGTCATGGACCACTATTCAAAATATGCCCTGTGTTTTCCGTTAAAAATCTTGACTACCACTGAGATAGCGGAGATTTTGTACAAAGAGATATTGTTAAAATTTGGAGCGTTCCGAGTTCTTCAATCTGACCAGGGATCCGATCTGACAAGTAGGCTGATTGTGGAAATATGCCGTTTGTTCAACATACGGAAGGTGGAATCGTCAGCTTGCCACCCAATCAGTCAAGGGTTAGTTGAACGCTTCAATTCTACGCTTGCAACCTCATTGTCAATTTTTACTTCAGAGCATCAAGATAATTGGGATGAGCTCCTACCAGGCGTAGTGTTCGCTTACAACACTTCCCCATGTGTTGATAGCACGGGTTTCAGTCCCTATTACTTACAGTTTGGACGCCAACCATTGTTACCACCTGATACCCGACTTATTCCCGCGGCGAATCTAGTTCCAACATACAGAGAATTTCTCAAACAAGTTATTGAAAACCTAGAAATTGCAAAGAAAATCACGGATGAAAATATGGAGAAGGCACGCTTGCGTATGAAGCAGCGTTATGATCAGAAAGCCAAAAAACCGCCATGGGAAGTGGGTGACCTCGTTTGGTTATACGTGCCTCGCCTTAAGCGTCCAGGCTTGTGTAAGTCCCTTGGACAATTCTGGACAGGGCCGTACTATGTGGTAGAAAAGTGTCCCAATGACAACTTCCTCCTCAGATCGCTTGATAATAGGAAGTTGCCAAAACCAGTGCATGCGAATCGCCTAAAGGAATATCGCTTTGATACACGTACGGCCCTCGCTCCACCTCTCCTCCTGTCTGAGGGAGAGGGAGATGACGACCCTGATAATCTTGTTGAGTTTATTCCAGAGAGCCAGTTGCAGGAAGAAGAACAGAGCCAGTCACCACAGGCCGAATCTCCCCCTGATCCGGGTGGAGCCTCAGAGGACTTGGATGCCTTGGATGATGATGTTTATATTGTGGAAGAAATTCTTGATAGGAGACGCAACGGGGGAAGATGGGAATATTTGGTGAAGTGGAAGGATTATGATTCCTCTCAAAATACATGGGAACCCTCGAAGAGCTTTTTGAATCCTAACTTAATCAAAACTTTCAATCGCAGTCTTCGAGAGCGGAAACATGCCAATAAAATAAGTGAGTAATATCGCTAGATGGGCGGGTTTTCCCTTGCTCATTCTTCTTACCATTTTTGTGTTTGCAGTGTCATCCAGCACCGTAGACACGGAAGGAACATGACCGCTCTTGGGTTTATACTTCCCCTCTTGTGCCTCCTACAAACCATGTCAGAGTTGGGGGCGAACACGGCGGCTCCAACCGTTCTGAGACCAAATTACGGAGTTGCCCTGCATCGGGTGTCCGGCGTGAATATCGCAACTTCAGATTGGTACCACACTTTTAAGATACCGTTCCTGCAACCACCCCCATTAATGTTCCAGGGTCCTATCTCACTATGTCAGACAGGTTCAAATATTTCGACCTTAGATCTGCGAAACTGTCGCCTTATACGAAAAACTATCCAACAAGTTACCTCTAGAAGTCAGGCGGCGATTCAGAACATTAGGAAGGCAATGCAAACAGTTAAACAAATCATTCCCTCTCGAATCTCGCGCGCGGGCCGTCCTAAGCGTAGTATTCTACCAGTAGTTGGGACGGTCGCGAGTTCTCTTTTTGGCGTAGCTACGGAAGATGAGGTTGCCGCGGTGCAAGCAAATGTAGATCAATTGAAAAAGGAGGCTGACCTAACGGCAAATCAACTGGTTAAGGTATCTGGTCAACTTGGCTCATTCATGCATTTGGCTGATGCTCGTTTCACTCACCAAGCACGAGCCATAGAGGAGGTTAGAAATGTTTCCTCCATGCTGGCGGTTTCGCTGACCCGATTGGCAGATGTTGTATCCGAATTAGATAAGTCCCTGACCATTACATTGTATCTCATAAACTCAATGGCTGTCTATCAGGCCAATTTTGTTCAGTTGGAGGCGGAAGCTTTCAATTGGATTGAAGGTGCGAATACACTTATTCGTGGGTATTTGCCGACCCAGATGGTGCACCCTTCCCAAGTACAAACGGTTCTGGACCACGTACAATCAACTCTTTCATCTAAATACCCAGGATACTCAGTGACACACCTTGATGTGGCTTATTATTATGCCTCTCCGAACGTCCTCTTTACTCAAGATGCACGTAATCTGTATCTGACTGTCAAAATTCCTGTAGCTCCAGCCGCCGCATTTCTTGATGTTTTTGCAATTCATGTCCTGCCTGTGCCACTCAACGCAACGTCAAGGTTCAATATCACCATTCTTGCGAATTTACCACACTACTTTGGGATAACAAGAGACGCCTCCTATTACACGGAATTTGATTTTGATTTTTATGCAACTTGTAGAGGAGAAGGTATTAAGGCTTGTCCTTCCATGTTAAGTGTGCGCAGCAAGGTCATACCGAGTTGTGCGTCAGCCATATACTTTGATGAACCAAAGACTGTAGCTAAATTATGTGATGTGAAGTACAAAGTTGGACCTCTTTTTGAAGGAGCCTTGTCAGTAAGTCACGATACGTATTTGGTGAGTGGCAGCCATGATGAATCTTAGTATAAGGGAAATGAGGGGATCCAGATAGACGACTTTTTGTAGCGGCAACAGGGTTTTTGCTAAAAATTAAGCATTTTTCCTTGAAAAGTGCGATTTTTCAAATGTCGAAAAACCCATGAAAAGTGCCAAAATTATAGCAAAAACCCTGTTTCCGCTACAAAACACATAAGTCTGATGGGAAACTTATTAAGTACAAAGAATTAAAAGAGTTTCTTGAGAATTTATCAACTTATCAATTACATAAACCAATTACTACAAAGTTCCTTTACAGAAAAACTATGGTTTCTTACATTGATCAACAATGGCAAGCTGATTTAGTTGATATGCATTCTAGATCTGAAAAAGGTTATAATTACATCCTAACAGTTATAGATTTATTTAGTAGATATGCTTGGGCTTTACCATTAAAAAGTAAAAGAGGTGAGGAAGTAAGAGAATTGTTTGAAGATATTTTCACGGACGCTGTACCAGGAAAAATACAATTTGATGATGGTAAAGAATTTTACAACAAACATTTAAAAGACCTTTTAGAGAAAAATGATATAGAATGGTTCTCCTCATTTTCTGATAAAAAAGCTGCAGTTGTTGAAAGATTTAACAGAACTTTAAAAACTCGAATGTGGAAATATTTTACTGCAAACGAGACAGATAAATGGGTAGATATTTTACCAGATTTAGTTAAAGGTTACAACAACACATTTCACTCCTCAATTGGAATGAAACCTATAGATGCAAGGAAAGAGGAAAATGAAGGAGCAGTTTGGTTCAATTTATACGGTGCATTTTTAATGCATGACTTCGGTTTACCAAAATTTAAGATTGGAGATAGTGTAAGAATTACTAAATACAAAAC
>NMRB01004062.1:9337-29292 GCA_002633025.1 Notospermus geniculatus | reverse complement strand
TTTGCTTTATCTAGCTGCTTTTGAAATAAATCAAAATCTACTTTAGTACTCTTTCTAAGATTCTCTGATGCATTTAAAGGCATAATATTGATCCAACTATCTCTTATCATTAAAAAAGGTGAAGCATTAGAAAATCTCTTGAAATAATGAATTGGAATAACGTGATCAAAATGTTCATTAAAAGGGTCATTGCTTTGAGATTTAACCCATTCATAAAAGAATTTTTCACTGCATTTTAGAATAGATGAAAATATTCCTACTCGTGAAATAGTGTTTCTTATTTTTTCATAAATATATCGATCTTCATCATTATCTATTTTTTCTTGTCTATTTCTTTCTGCTATTTTTTTTTAGTGTTTTGGCCACCGCAGTAGCGATTTTCTAGTCTTCCATCTGACCCCCTTCAGAGCCTATATACTGACAGCGCCATATTGCTCCGGGATCTACTTCTTCTGTCATGCTCGACAAGACTGTTCAAATCTATCGATCTGAATGATCAAAGTTACCAATTAGGCATTGTGAGTGTTGCTACACATAGAAAAATGAGTTGAAGCATGTTATCTTACCTGATGAAGGGTCACTCACGCTATAGCAGCAGGTTGAACTTCTCAGGTGGTGAAGTGAAGGCTGGTCGGCCATTTTGTTTCGAGTCGAAACAAAATGGCCGTTACAATGTCGAAATTCGACATTGTAACGTTCCCAGCTAGCACAGGTGCCTTGGCCCAAGGTTGGCATACACCCGGCAAGACTTGGCAAGACCTGGCACCAGGTATGCCTGGGCATGGCCAGTAGAAGGAGAAAATTGATCTAATGGTTTTGTTTCTCCACAGCATAAATTATCACCTCTACAGGTTTCGGCTCCGTGGTTGATTAACTCAGTAGCTTCATTTAACTTTAACTCTTTCTTCCGTTTATTGTTGATAATTATACTTCTCTGCATTTAAAATCATAAAATTTATTTAACTATTCAGCTTTGCTGTTACTTCATAATATTTTGTGGAATAATTCCTTGTTGATATAAATAATCCAAACTCATATTACTTACGGCTACAACACCACCGAGTTTAAAAATTTCTTCTAAATTAGCTTGACTTGGAGAACCTATGTTTATCCTCAGAAATCTCTTAAGGACGTAAGAATAACCAATTGTTACTCCGGCTAATAGAGTACTGCGGTATAAAGTATTTATGATATCTTTCTTGTTCACCTCCACTTCCGCCATTTATTTAGCAGAAATTCTAGTATTGTAGCGAAGCAAGTTGTTGATTACTTATATTCACTTGTGCATCAGAAACAATATATAATTCCTTGTTGATATAAATAATCTAAACTCATATTACTTATGGCTACAACACCACCGAGTTTAAAAATTTCTTCTAAATTAGCTTGACTTGGAGAACCGATATTTATCCTAAGAAACCTCTTAAGGACATAAGAATAACCAATTGTTACTCCGGCTAGTAAAGTACTGCGGTATAAAGTATTTATGATATCATTCTTGTTCATTCCCACTTCTGCCATTTATTTAGCAGAAATTTAGTATTGTAGCGAGGCTAATTGTTGATTGCTTATATTCACTTGTGCATCAGAAACAATAAACATGTGCATTTTGTATGGCCCTTTCCCTGATTCTTTAGTAATAGCCAATTGTATTCCGTCTTTTGTGTTTTGTAGTTTTTTACCAGAACCATGTAAAGTATTGTCCTCTGTAGTTCTAAGATCAATCCATAAACCATAATGGTCTTTATCACCATAATATTTTTCGATATTCATGTAACAATCATCAGTCTTTTTGGTATTCTCACTCATGAAGTGTTTCTTAATTTCTGACCATTGATCTAAAAGCCTCATTCCTTCCGGAAATACTTTATTTGCAATACCTTCAATTGTAACCTTAACTTTAGTTATACCAGGGTTTTTTCAAATTTCTCTGAATCTCTTGTGCCATCGGTAAAATCTGTGATAAATAAAAGTAAAACCCCTTTTATTGATCTTCTAGGAATGTTTATATTTTCATTGATTAAAGTATCAGTTGCTGAAACACTATAAGTGTTTCTTAATTTCTGACCATTGATCTAAAAGCCTCATTCCTTCCGGAAATACTTTATTTGCAATGCCTTCAATTGTAATCTTAACTTAAGTTATACCAGGGTTTTCAAATTTCTCTGAATCTCTTGTGCCATCGGTATGATCTGAAATAAATAAAAGTAAAACCCCTTTTATTGATCTTCTAGGAATGTTTATATTTTCATTAATTAAAGTATCAGTTGCTGAAACACTAACAGTTTTTAAGTGATCAACCCAATCATAAATAATTGTAACCCCCGCGTTATAATTATTACTTAGTTGGTTGGCTAACACTTCATTTGTAACAGTGTCATATTCTAAACATATATTTTCTAACTTATAATTCATATTTGCAGTTGTACCTGTAAAAATTATATCTTCTTTTGGTGCTAGAGTTATTTCAAAAATAATATCTTCAAGGATAGGAAATTTATACAATGGCGCATGAGTAGACACTAACTCAAAATCTAAAGGAATCATATATTTTTTATCAAATACGGCCTTAAGTAGTTTCTGTGTATTTGATTCACCTTGAACATGTGCTTCTGCAACCCCTGATCTTAACTGTCTTAATTGCTTAGCTTGAATACCTTGAAATACTAAATTATCTCTTTCTTTTTCAGTTAACCATAAATCTTTAACAGTGTTATATAAGTTAAAACTTTCAAGTTCAAAGATTATTTCTGTTCCCCATTTTACAACTAGTTTTGAAACCAGATTTCTACCAAGATTATTAACAACGTAATTAGGCCTACTGCTATGACCAGAAATTTCAACATCAGCTGATAAATAGAATGATTCCGGAACAAAGAAAGTATTTTCCGTTAATCTTGGAACTCTTATGTATAATGTTTCTTTGGGGTTTGCAGAAGATGGGTTATTAGTTATAACATGATGTTGCCTTTCAGCTTTTAAACCTAACGGAATTCTACTATTTCTGTTAGTGTTTAGTATCTTTCCTGTTGCCATTTATTTATTGTGACTTCGTCGATTTTTACCCGGTTGTGCCGGCGTTTTCACGACTCTTCGGGCCCCCTCAACAAGGCCGTACACTATAGAACTAACAATAATAACAACAAGTATAATTAAATGTTCTGCTAGAAACCCAACAGCAGCACCAGCAGATTTTAAGATAAATGAAACTATTGCTCCGATTATTCCTGGTAAAGCTGCTGCTGACTTCTTAGCTAATTCCTTTAACCACTCTGCAAATTTCTTTAATCCTTCTTTAACTCTGTCGGGTGTATCTGGCTTAGGAGATGGTGATGGAGCCGGAGCCGGAGATGGTGATGGAGCCGGAGATGGTGATGGAGCCCCTTTCAAACTGTTACTTATTGCTAAACCTAAAGTTGTGAAAAACATTGTAATTGCAGTTATGACAGCACCAATTGTTAACCCTTCAAGTTTAAAAAGTGCCCTAATTCTATCTTTTAATGGTATTTCAGATTCTGGATTTTTTAAAACATCAGTAATTAAATTTTTCATTCTTCGTATTTGTGATTCTTGTTCAGTTCTTAATTCAAATATCTTCTTTCTTTCCATGATTAATTTTTCTATTACTTCTCCTTTCTCTTCTGCCACTTTTGATAACATGATGTTGTCTTTCAGCTTTTAAACCTAACGGAATTCTACTATTTCTATCTGTGTTTAGTATCTTTCCTGTAGCCATTTATTTATGACGATTTTTTATTTTTTTAACCCCCTCGATCGTGAAACGTGAGCTAAGCTCAACAAGGCCGTACACTATAGAACTAACAATAATAACAACAAGTATAATTAAATGTTCAGCTAAAAACCCAACAGCAGCACCAGCAGATTTTAAGATAAATGAAACTATTGATCCGATTATTCCTGGTAAAGACGCTACTGATTTCTTAGCTAATTCCTTTAACCACTCTGCGAATTTCTTTAAACCTTCTTTCACTTTACTTGGAGTGTCGGATGGTTTAGGTGACGGAGCCGGAGCAGAACCACCTCCACCTCCACCTCCTCCACCTCCACCACCCCTTAAACTGTTACTTATTGCTAAACCTAAAGTTGTGAAAAACATTGTAATTGCAGTTATGACAGCGCCAATTGTTAACCCTTCCACTTTAAACACTAACCTAATTCTATCTTTTAGTGGTATTTTAGATTCCGGATTTTTTAAGACATCAATAATTAAGTTTTTAATCCTGCTTATTTGTGATTCTTTACAGCGCCAATTGTTAACCCTTCCACTTTAAAAAGTAACCTAATTCTATCTTTTAATGGTATTTCAGATTCTGGATTTTTTAAGACATCAGTAATTAAGTTTTTAATCCTGCTTATTTGTGACTCTTGCTTATCATTTAGTTCAAACACCTTCTTTCTTTCTATGATTAATTTTTCTATTACTTCTTCTTTCTCCTTCTCTACTCTCCTGATTCGTTTTATCAATTCCTCTCTTTCAGCAGTGTCTTCTTCTCTGAGTTGATTATAGTCTTGTAGTAAATCAGCTATTTTCTTTTCGTATTCTTGTTTTTGTTTCTTTAAATCTTCTACCAGGTTATATTTTTCTAGTTGAAGTTGGGCTACTTCATCAACCGCTTTTACCTGTCGTCTCCACTCTCCTAAAGCCTGTTCTGAAAAATAACCTGTTGCTTTCAGTTTTTCTTCATTTGTATCCCAAAGGCTTTTTATTTGCTTGATGTTTGATAGGTCAGTCTGAGTTTCAATGCTGATTTCAAAAATTCATCAAATGATTTTTCAAATGATTTTATAAAATCTGTTACTTTTTGTGGTTGTCTTCTGGAAGATTCATTATCCATCGGCCGAATAGGTTCTAGTGATCTCTTTAACCTTAGTAATCTTTCCCCTAATTCAGGAGTTGATGGTATTTTCCTTACCTCTTCTATTACTACCTCTAATTTTTGAGGTGTTGGTGCTCTTTTTAACTCTTCTAATCTTACATCTAAACTAGTAGGTGTTGGTAATTTCTTTACCGCTTCTATTATTGCATCTAATTCATGAGTGAACTGGGGTCTATTTAACTCTTCTAATCTTATTCTAGGGCCCGCGATAGGTGTTGAAGTAGCGGTTGGTACATCGGGTAGTTGTAAAATAGATGGTCGAAAAGTGGGGGCTCTTTGTTCAAGGTGTGGATAATAGTCAATAAGTCTCCCAAAATAATCAGCAAAAGGTTTACCGTATCGGTTTTTCAAACCATCATACTCAAATAATTTACCAAATAGGAGTTGATGGTATTTTCCTTACCTCTTCTATTACTGCCTCTAATTTTTGAGGTGTTGGTGCTCTCTTTAACTCTTCTAATCTTACATCTGAACTAGTAGGTGTTGGTAATTTCTTTATCTCTTCTATTATTGCATCTAATTCATGAGTGAGCGGGGGTCTATTTAACTCTTCTAATCTTATTCTAGGGTCCGCGATAGGTGTTGAAGTAGCGGTTGGTACATCGGGTAGTTGTAAAATAGATGGTCGAAAAGTGGGGGCTCTTTGTTCAAGTTGTGGATAATACTCAATAAGCCCCTTAAAGTAATCAGCAAAAGGTTTACCGTATCGGTTTTTCAAACCATCATACTCAAATAATTTACCAAAAGTAGGTTTTTTCATGGTTATACGTAAAGATTTATCAGATTCAAGATTTTGTATCTTCCCTTCTGGTAAATTTTTTACATCAAAATATCTTTTATCCGGAAAGAAAAAGATTTCACCTCCTTTAAATTCTATTCTTTCAGCTAATTTCTTCGCACCTTCTTCTGTAAATCTCCATTTTGTTGCCCAAAGCTTTTCAAAAACGTCTTTATAATTTAGTTTATTTTTTCTTTCTTTTCTTTCCCATTCATCCCAGGATTTGCGGAATGCCTCAATAGTTTTTCTTCTTAAAGGAGCTATCGGCGGCCCAAAATTATCCTCATCGGTTACATGTTCACCAGTGTCATATTGAGCGCCACTACTAGAAGATGATCCACTAGTTGAACTTTCATCATGTGCTTGCATCCTTCCAAACTGATAAGTCAAATCTGATTTTCTTTCCCATTCATCCCAGGATTTGCGGATTGCCTCAATAGTTTTTCTTCTTAAAGGAGCTAACGGCGGTCCAAAATTATCCTCATCGGTAACATGTTCACCGGTGTCAAAATTAGCATCTCCACTAAGAGATGATTCAATATGTGAACTTTCATCATGTGCTTGCATCCTTCGAAACTGATCAGTTAAATCTGACATTTCAAATTCAGGATCTCCTCCTTCAGCCATTTATTTAACCCTAAAAGGTGAGCTTTGACTGTGTCGCTCAACGTAGAAGAAGTGCTAAACCAACTAATCCTCCAGTTACACCATATAACGCGAACTTGATATCTTCATGAGTTTTGGTTTCTGCGATTTTGGTGCTCTCTGACTTCATCGTTTCTGACTTCGTCGTTTCTGACTTCGTCGTTTCTATAGGTTTTGGTTTCAGCTTTGCGTCGTGAATTTTAGTTCTAATCGTTTTAACTGATGATCCTTCCATTAAAGGTTTAAGTCTCCTTTTTTCTTTATTTATGTCATTCTCTCCAGGGGTCATATTTTTAGAAGCTATCAGGATGTTATTGTTATAATTTTCAATTTTACCAACTTCTAAGATCATGTTTGAACTTATGATGTATAAANTTTCTTTTTCAGTTAACCATAAATCTTTAAAAGTGTTATATAAGTTAAAACTTTCAAGTTCAAAGATTATTTCTGTTCCCCATTTTACAACTAGTTTTGAGACAAGATTTCTACCAAGATTATTAACCACATAATTACTTCCATGACCTGAAATGTCAACATCAGCTGATAAATAGAATGATTCCGGAACAAAGAAAGTATTTTCCGTCAATCTTGGAACTCTTATGTATAATGTTTCTTTGGGGTTTGCTGAAGATGGGTTATTTGTTATAACATGATGTTGCCTTTCAGCTTTTAAACCTAACGGAATTCTACTATTTCTGTTAGTGTTTAGTATCCTTCCTGTCGCCATTTATTTATTGCGACTTCGTCGATTTTTCACTCTTCGGACTCCCTCAACAAGCCCGTACACTATAGAACTAACAATAATAACAACAAGTATAATTAAATGTTCTGCTAGAAACCCAACAGCAGCACCAGCAGGTTTTAAGATAAATGAAACTATTGCTGCGATTATTCCTGGTAAAGACGCTACTGACTTCTTAGCTAGTTCCTTTAACCACTCTGCAAATTTCTTTAATCCTTCTTTAACTCTGTCGGGTGTATCTGGCTTAGGAGATGGTTTAGGAGCCGGAGATGGTGATGGAGCCGGAGATGGTGATGGAGCCCCTTTCAAACTGTTACTTATTGCTAAACCTAAAGTTGTGAAAAACATTGTAATTGCAGTTATGACAGCACCAATTTTTTTAATGGTATAGGAGATTCTGGGTTTTTTAAAATATCAATGTAAAAATATTTCCACCTTTTAAATTGTGATTCTCTTTGCAAACCAAGATCCCATATTTTCTTTTTTATTTCATCTAATTGTTTCACTGATTTATCTCTCTTTTCTTCCGCTTTAGTTATTTGTTCTCTTAATTCCTCTTTCTTATTAATATCTTCTTCTTCATCATATTCTTTTTGTAAATTTGTTATTGCCACATCTTTTTCTTGTATATCTTTTTTAATTCCATCTCTCTGGTTAAAAAATTCTACTTGTAGTAAAGCCAGATCATCACTTGCAGTTCTCATACTTCTCCATTCTCTTAGGGCACTTTCTTTAAAACCTAATCCTTTTAATTCTTCTTCAGTTGCATCCTGAAGCCTCTCAATTTGGGGGATACCTTCACTACCACTAATATCTGCGCCTACGTATGA
This sequence comes from Notospermus geniculatus, assembly GCA_002633025.1. NCBI lineage: Eukaryota > Metazoa > Nemertea > Pilidiophora > Heteronemertea > Lineidae > Notospermus > Notospermus geniculatus. The sequence continues at coordinate 21,399 of NMRB01004062.1, read as the reverse complement.
TTTCAAAAATTCATCAAATGATTTTTCAAATGATTTTTTAAAATCTGTTGCTTTTTGTGGTTGTCTTCTGGAAGGTTCATTATCCATCGGCCGAATAGGTTCTAGTGAGCTCTTTAACCTTAGTAATCTTTCCCCTAATTCAGGAGTTGATGGTATTTTCCTTACCTCTTCTATTACTGCCTCTAATTTTTGAGGTGTTGGTGCTCTCTTTAACTCTTCTAATCTTACATCTAAACTAGTAGGTGTTGGTAATTTCTTTATCTCTTCTATTATTGCACTTAATTCATGAGTGAGCTGGGGTCTATTTAACTCTTCTAATCTTATTCTAGGGTCCGCGATAGGTGTTGAAGTAGCGGTTGGTACATCAGGTAGTTGTAAAATAGATGGTCGAAAAGTGGGGGCTCTTTGTTCAAGTTGTGGATAATACTCAATAAGTCCCTTAAAGTAATCAGCAAAAGGTTTACCGTACCCGGTATCGGTTTTTCAAACCATCATACTCAAATAATTTACCAAAAGTAGGTTTTTTCATGGTTATATGTAAAGATTTATCAGATTCAAGATTTTGTATCTTCCCTTCTGCTAAATTTTTTACATCAAAATATCTTCTATCCGGAAAGAAAAAGATTTCACCTCCTTTAAATTCTATTCTTTCAGCTAATTTCTTCGCACCTTCTTCTGTAAATCTCCATTTTGTTGTCCAAAGCTTTCCAAAAACGTCTTCATAATTTAGTTTATTTTTTCTTTCTTTTCTTTCCCATTCATCCCAGGATTTGCGGATTGCCTCAATAGTTTTTCTTCTTAAAGGAGCTAACGGCGGCCCAAAATTATCCTCATCGGTTACATGTTCACCAGTGTCAAAATGAGCATCTCCACTAAGAGATGATTCAATATGTGAACTTTCATCATGTGCTTGCATCCTTCGAAACTGATCAGTCAAATCTGACATTTCAAATTCAGGATCTCCTCCTTCAGCCATTTATTTAACGTAGAAGTAATGCTAAACCAACTAATCCACCAGTTACACCATATAACGCGAACTTGATATCTTCATGAGTTTTGGTTTCTGCGGTTTTGGTGCTCTCTGGCTTCGTCGTTTCTGACTTCGTCGTTTTAACTTTATCGCTATCTTTGTGAATGTCTTCATTAGCTTTGGTTTCTGACTTTTTAGTTTCAACTTTGTCGTGGTTAATTTTAGTTCTAATCGTTTTAACTGGTGATCCTTCCATTAACGGTGAAAGTTTCCTTTTTTCTTTATTTATNTTAACAAAGATGAAAATGCGATGAAACAAGCTTTAGAAGAAAACGCTATTATACCTAAAGAAGCCAGAAATGAAGTAATCAAGGAGTTAAAGGATAATAGAAATGCAAAACTGGTGTTGAGATTACAATTTCCTCACGATTTCTTATTAATTAAATGAATCGTGAAACGTCAATGTTGAATGCTGCCGAAATACAAGCTGTAGATAATACAATGAAAAATATGGGTATTTTACCAACAAACAGTTACCAACTAGCTCCAACTAACTTTCAACAAGGCCCAACTAGAAATCAACAAGGCCCAACTAGAAATCAACAAGGTAACGCCGTAGTTAATCCTAGTGTAAACCCAGTTGCTTTTAGTCAGAATCCAGTTAATTTTAGTCAGAATCCTAGTCAAAATTTAGTCATTCCGTTGTCTGAACAAGGTAAACAAGCTAAAGCAGATTTAGAGATTTTGGTTGCAACTGGTAAGACAAAAGAGTTTCTTAATAAACAACTAACTTTTCAAGACCTTGACAACATGTTTGAAAAAGACTTAATAAAATATCTCAGGATTTACACAAGCACAATATCAGCTAGAATTAATGCTACTTTTGGTAAGATGGTACTCAAATCTTATTCTAAACTAGCAACTTGGCTTCTTCCTATTAATGATGAAGATAAGCTTTATGAGGACTTAAGAAATGATTACATTATAAATAGCGAAATGGATAGATGGACAGGATGGTTAACTGTAAAAATGGGGTCTTTAATGGCTGTTGCGTCTACAAGTTTAATTACATTTGGAAATTGTGCCAGAGAAACTTCGACTATGTCGTTATTTTCAACGGATATAAATGGATACGACGGAGAAGCAGCAGCAAACGGAGAGAGTCGAACCGGAGAGAGTCGAACCGGAGAGAGTCGAACCGGAGAGAGTCGAACCGGACAGAGTCGAACCGGACAGAGTCGAACCGGAGAAGGTGACGACTGTGACAGCACCCTCCAAAAAACCTAGATCAAAAAAGCAAATGGAATGGAGTAGACAATTAGGGCAAAGGTCTCAAGAATTTAAAAAGAGAAAACAGGATTTATTGACACAGTCGAACCACACAGCCGTTAAGACTGAAAAGATGGACACAATTACTGATGACGGCGAAGCCGAAGTCGATCCCCCACAGAAACCCTCTGAAAATAATTTCTCATGGGGGTTATTATTACCAACAGTTTTAATTGTTGGTGGTTTATTAGTTTGGATTAAGTGGGGAAAGTATAAAGTTTTTAAATTACAATCGCGAAGTGCCACCGGAGGTGAACCTAAAACAGGCCAAAGTTCGATAACACAAAAAACAAATTCACCACCAAAGGACGATAAAGTGACGACAAAGTCGACAGCAAACCCGATATTTTCTATGGAATAAATGAGTGAGAAACTTCTATTGATTGATTCAAAAGATTATCCTGATCAAGAAGCAAATGACTTAACAATTCAATTAGATGAGGAAGTAGAAAATGTAGATAGCATCAAACTTGTTTATGCAGGAATACCATGTACATTTTACAATATTTCATCTGCAAGAGATAATACGGTACTAGATTTGTTGTTTATGAATCTCGACAAGGAAAACATGTTAATATACCAGATGGATTCTACACATTACCTTTATTTAACAAGGAATTCAAAACTCAAATACAAAAAGCAGGTTTGAACAGAAGTATTTTTTCATTTGATTTAAGACCATATGATGCTAAAATACAAATTTTAGTTGGACTTGGTAGAGGAAAAACTGTTGATGATTATAGTATTCTTATAGAAGAAAACTCTAAAAACTTATTGGGTTTTGATCATAGATATCTTAGACCAGAAAGAATAGACAGAACAAAAGGAGTAATACTAGGTGATAAACCAATTAACTTCAGACCTTTTGATTATTTCGTTGTTCATTGTGACATACTTAATACAGAACAGACACTTGAAAATGGTAAAAGAAGTGATATATTAGCCAGATTACCAATTAAAGAGTGTGATTTTGGAGAAATGCTTCAGTATAATTCAGCAAATACGAGAGAAAGACCTTGAAAAGACAGATTTAACAAATTAAGGCTTTGGATCACTGATGAAAAAAATAAAAAAATAAATTTTAATGGAGCAGATGTTCAGTACTCAGTCATGATCAGCCTTGCTGCCACTTCGTGATAAAATTTTGAAAATTAAATGAGTAGATATTGGGGCTATTCAAAGAGACCGAAGAATTGGCAAAAAGTACTGGAACAGACAAACATTGTAACTGATCCGCAAAGCGGTGTTACACAACCACTTATTCAATCCGAGCCGCCTGCAGTTCCGACAGTGCCAGAACCTGTATTAATTGATGGGGACTGGTGTATCCCTGAATCACGAAGTGACAGCAAAGCTGAACCTGAAACTGAACCGCCTAAACCTAAACCTAAACCTGAAGCGCCTAAATCACCTAAACCTGAACCTGAAGCGCCTAAACCGGCTAAACCTAAACCCGGACCCATCGGCATCCCAGACTCGTCTAAATCTTACTAAATAAATGGCCGAAGAAAGTGAACCACGAAGTGCCACTGAAGGTGGAACTAAAAGATTATACCCAAATTTGGAATCAGAAATGAGCCCCACACAGTTTAGATTACAATATATTTCAGAAATAAAAAAGTTTTTCGAGGAAGAGATAGAATTTAGAAGAAAGATGCATTCTAAGTACATGAAAGCATTTAATGTTATGACGGCTTTTAGTCATGTTTTAAATTTTACAAGCGTTGCTGCTGGTTCAGTTGGTATAAGTTCATTAGCTGGTGTAATTACAGCACCGGTTGGTTTAGGATTAGGAGGTGTAACAATTGGTGCTGCATTAATTTCTTCAGGGTTAACATGGAAGAAGAAAAATATTCAGAGTAAAATTGAGAAGCATGAAAAAATAGGGATGGTAGCTGTTTCTAAATTAAACACTGTTAATAATTTAATTAGTAAGGCTTTAACAGATTCACATATTACTCAAGAAGAATTCTCACTAATTACTAGTGAAAAGGAGAAATATATTGTCTTGAAGAATGGCATAAGAAAAAAGCAAAGAGAAACTACTGGTCAAAATATAGACGTGGAATCACTTAAAAAGACTTTTTTAGAAGAAGGAAAAAAGTTAGGCCGGTCAGCCACCCAAAACGAGATAATAGAAAATGTGAAGAAACAGTAAGGACAACTGTAAATTATCATTATTACTACTATTATTATCCAAATCCGATTGAGCCTTCGGGATTGACTCCGTCAGCTCCGCCAAATTATTACGAATTAAATGGCTGATATTGACTATTTTATTGATGAGCCAGAATGTGAAGAAGCCACATTTGATATATATTTAGAGAATTATCATTTTATTAAGTCTATTACTATAAAAAGCATCTCATTTTACAACTCTTGGTGGTCTGGAGATTTTCTCCCTGCAGGTGTAAAGGTTTTTTATATCTTAACAACTAAAACCCATCGTTATAAAATAGAAGATGTAGCTAATGAATTGTGTGAAAGGTTAGTTGAAAGTCGGCAATTGAGTGGCGACCCTCAAACAGCAATAGATGCTTGCCTGGTATATTTGGAGAGTCAAAATCTCATATATCATGATAAACTTGAGGTTAACCATAAAGAGTATATTTTCCCCCTTAACAAACATTTTAGTTTAGCAGAGTTTTGTAGTGAGTGGCAGAAGATAATAGAAGATGGTGAGATACACCATGTAAAGATTGGTTGTGATAACAGCAACTATATTACCATTGAGTTAACAGAAGATAAGGAATTTAATTTTAACATGAGGATTCAAAGTAGAGAACCTGACGAAATTTCGTTTATAGATCCTGCTATAGATTGGAGGGAAGAGCTTAAAGATTTAGGTAGACCCGTTCAGGTTGGGAAATTTAAATTTAAACAAATTTACTACAACAAATTTACAAAGTATGTAGTAGAAGTAGTTAATAAATGGTTTGGTTTTAAACAGGAAACTTTCACCAAAAAAGGTAGATATTACTCAACTAAACCATTGCCTTTTTATGTTACAAATCTCTATCTAAATTGCAATTTAGTTGACCAAGAACACACACTTCTCAACAATAAACACTCAGACGTTTTATGCCCAATACCAGTAGATGATGGTGAGCAGATTAAACTTCAAAGATATGAACCTAATCATTGTGAGAGAATTGTAAATAAACCGGCGAACCATTTAGTTTTCCAGATTACAGATAACAACGGAAAAGTGGTGAATTTCAGAGAAACAAGAGTTCTGATACATTTTACTCTTCAAACTAGTAAACTCGAGTTTAGTTCCGAGACCAACTAACACAAAACGGCCAAAAAATGTAACTTATAGGCTTCGGACATAAAAACTAATTGCGCCATGCAACTCAGCACAAAATTCTGAACAAAAAAGGTTTTCACCAAAAATTATTGATTTTTGTCATGGCATGATAAAAATCAATAATTTGTCATACTATTACAAAAATCAATAATCTGTCATGCCATGATAAATTCTGTATTGATTTTTATCTTACCATGATAAAAAATTTTTGTTGTGTATTGATTTTATGAAAATTGTTACCTGCAGTAGTAAATGGTTAAGTTTTCCCCGATTTACCTAAAAAAGTGCCACTTTTAACACTTTTTTGGCACTTTTTTACGATTTTTGCAACTTGAAAAAATCGCATTTTTCAAGGAAAAATGCTAAAATTTTGGTGTTTTCGCTGTTGGAGTGAAGAATGCTCTTCCGTCTACATCCCTTCGTTTTGCTAATACTATGGTCCCATCAAATATTTAATGGTCCCATCAATTTGATTAAATGGTCCCATCAATTCGATTTAATGGTCCCATCAAATCGATTTAATTAGTCTAGTCAAAAAGGGGGGTTTGCGTGCACCCCTGGAAATAAACTTTTAATTAACATTTTTATATAGGAAAAGATGTGTAGAAAACGGTTTGCTATGTTAACAATTGCACAAATTGTCCCACGTGCCTTTTTTAAGCAAATTAAGCTGACGTTATTGACAAATGTGTTATTCACCATCAGACCGGTTTGTACAGGGGCAGGAGAAACAATGTACACCTAACTTCTGAATGGTTGGATTTAGCCTCTATAAATGTATTACCAACAGATAGAAACATGGTTCCTCTGATTCAGCCAAACATGTTCTTAATTTGTTTTGGCAAGCGGAAATCACTTTTTGGGGTATTTGGTCCCATTTTGTGTAATTTTACATTAAAACATTTTAAAATCGGCNTGACACTTGAAATTTTGGCATTTTTCCTTGAAAAAGTGCTAAAATTTTAGTGTTTTGACCACCGCAGTAGCGATTTTCTAGTCTTCTATCTGACCCCCTTCAGAGCCTATATACTAACATGTTGATATGTTGTAATGGCAAAACTTATGATTTAGGCCTATTCGAAATGGGGAGCCTCAGCAATCTAAAGGTGGCGGAAATACCTACCGATGTAACGCTTGTCAGTATCTCTATCGCACAGTATTCCTCTGTATTTGGAAAAGCTTGAACATTAGGTTTATAACTTTGTATTTTTGTCCTCTATTGTCCAGTCGCAGCTACAGTCGATTATTCTGGCAGAGAAGGAACAACTATAGGGCCGTTAGACGACAAGCCGAAAAACCCGGGCCGAAAAACAACATTCAGATCCGATCGACCCGCATCGGGTCTCATTTGCGTTTAGACGAGATTTGAATGTGGTCGTACATGTATATGGAATGTGGTGGTCCAATGCGGTCCAATGTGGATTCGGAACCATTTTAAATCCACATTGGACCGCATTGGGTAGCGTTACACGCAAGTGTTTTGAACCACAATCGGATTCGATCGGATCGCATGTGGATTTTTGCCTGGTCGTCTAAACGGCCCTTAACAATGTTAGGCCTACACCGTTATGAAACGTCAGTTATGTTTGGAATGGTGGTCCTAGAGAGATGGGCCGTATGCGCAAAACATCTTAAGTCTAAAATGTCCCGTAAACTATTGTTCCAAACAAAAGATACGGGAAATATTACTATACTATATAAATATTATATATTTACTATATTACTATATATTTTGTTCATACGAACCCCTGAAACTTCAGGTATTGCCACTTTTCTCGACAGCCGACGCCACCATCGCCGTGCACGCTACTCTCCAATCCCAGGGACTACACTATATACGCACACTTGACACTAGATGGCGTTATCTTCTATAACACCACTAGCGCAGGTGCTAGGTTTCCATCTTGAAAGTAGTGCAGATTACTACATTTTGGTAAAGGTTTTTAACCATCGTGAACAGGCCAGCCGTGTCACCGCCAACCCAGTGGCATCTACGCTAAATGATAGATGATGTTGAAAAGTGGTGCTGTTGGGTTCAAGGCGAATATTTTCAGACTTCGTGGACTTCGTGTTGATAACAAGTGGTATTAGAAATGGACTGAATACTAATTAGAAAGAATTGTGCGATTAGGCCGACCGAACTATTTCTACATGCGCGCCGGCAAAATCCAAAATGGCGGCCTTCCACCTACGCTAGTGGTGAAATGAGGCACGATATTTCGCCGCTAGTGTCAAGTGTGCTATATACGTGGTCGGCGAATGGACCCGATGTACTAGTACTAGTACCGCAAACTGTACACAGTGCCGAATTTCTACGCAATATCGACACTGTCATCGATCGGCATCCGCCATTTTGATTTTTGCGGCCGCGGATGGATATGTGATCAGGCCTCGCATATCACAACCATGATACTCCGCGCCCCAGAACTTTGCGCGTAAACAACACTATATTCATGCCTAAGCCTCTCCTTGCAATCTATGTGTCACAATTTCGGAATAAATACAATAAATATACATTTCCATGAACTTTATGAAGTGGAATAAGTGTATAACGTCTGGGAGATGTTTGGTCACGTGGGTAAACAAAATGCACGCGGTCATGGACTACTTTGGTCTCAGAATAACTGAAAAACCTCGAGATATTTTGCCACAAAATGATTATGCTTTACAAATATTTTTGGAAGTGGTTATTTGGCAAGCAGAATTACAGAAATTTGGTCTTAGATGGCAAGCAGACAATAATGAATATTAATTAGGCCCCATTAATTATGCAAACAGAAGATGAAGATGGCGTCCTCCGACTCGCCGTCGCAGCCTCGCCAAAAGGCATCGAAAAGTTGCGATTGGGAGTAGGCTATGCCTCCAACGAAGATTTTAAGACATTTTAAGGCATCGAACTGTTTATTTGCACAGTTACCTGCAGTGTATGCAGTAAGCGTATAGTCTTGGATGCTCGTCTAGCTCATTAATTATGCAGCGCTCCCAGAGCAGCTGGCAGGGCAAAAATATCGTTTAGTGGAGGGGGCCTTGCGGAAAGGAGCCACCTACAAGCGATTTTCAGAAGAAAGTGGTTATATGTCGACCCTGGTTTGCCAAACAGTACGCCAAGTTTGGCTTAAAACGACAAGTTACCTGCATTGTCATGAAGCAGTTAGTAAATTCGCACCGCATATTCACAGCCAGTTGAATACCCCAGTGCAAAGAGTGATGGGCCAGGAACCTCAATGTCGCGGGTTCGAAACTTGTGTGATCACACTCGTGATTTTTTTTCTCGTTTTTCTAGTTTTTTTCCCTTTTTTACAAAAAGGCATATCTAGAAGAAATGTTTTGTGTTTTCGTACAAAAATAAATCCGAACAGTGGAAGGTGCCAACAAACGACTGCCGGATGGTGGCCTCATTGGCTACAGTGCCTAAAATCAGCGCCGTGCCTCTCAAATTTTCCGTCCAAAAAGTACAACATGGACATGAGGTTTTTTACTCTGTGTAACTGTGCCCCCCCCCCCCCCCCCCCCCACCCCCAAAGAACTGGTTTGGCGTTATTTGCACCGTGACGGTACAAATAGCCATTGCGATTTTAGATATCTCAATTGAATTCATCTCTGCATTTTTTCTTACTGACACACTCGTCAGAAAGCCAAGCATTGGGCATTTTCAGAACTGCAAGGGTTAATTCTCCAGCTTTTTTATGTAAGCAAGACGGGCGGTATGCTAGGGCCTGACTTCAGCCACACTTTCATTGAAGTCAGATTTTCTCTATGCTTGAAGCATTGAGAAAGGTCGAACTTCACAGCTTTTCTTCAAGCTCAAATAAATCCCACCACAACATAATGCCACAGTTCTGCAAACCTGTATACAATATACCTCTGAGTATTGCCCCATACAGTCACACTGAGGACTACTGCAATAGTAATTACCCCCTAATTGCATTAACATTGTACAAGTGGCCACAACTACTACTACAAAAGGTTTCCTGAGGCTATTATTTGCTGTGAGCTATTTTAAGACATGTCATTCACTCCCCTCACTGCCTTCCTTAGGACCGCCCTAATTTTTTTGATAAGGCCAGAAAGGAGTAATGCCATAGGGTGTTTTATTGTACGTGTACAAAGCGCTCCATGGCCTTGCACCTACCTACATCCAGTCACTCATACAACCTTACACCTCATCTAGATCATTGCGTTCAGCGGACCAGTGCCTCCTGTCTGTTCCAAAAACCAAAAGTAAGAGGTATGGCAATTCGAACCTACGACCTACGACCTACTGAACCTGATCTACAGACCGAATTCGTCACAGAGATGGCGACTCGCCATGACAAGCAAAGCGTTCTGTGGAACGCTTTGCCGTTGGGTGTGAGGTTGGCCGAGTCACTCTGTTCTTTTAAAAGAAGTTTAAAAACACATCTTTTTATGCAGAGTTTTTCTTAAATTATATCTTCAATTGTTTTATCGTCTTATTCGTTCATGACACTGTCTTATATAATTATTTTATGTACAGCGCCTTAGAGGCATTTTGGATTAAGGCGCTATACAAGTTTCGAATAATAACAAGAGAAGGACATCGGAGCGATGTCAATGGTTTCCGATGAGAAGTTTATTACTTAGAGCTAGTTAATTTTCATTCCATCTTGTAGCTCAGGTCATGTTACCTGGGGTAGGTCACATCAGGTCTGTAGCTCTTGCAGGAACAAAGTTACAGGTGTGACAGACTGAACAGACAGACAGACACACAGACAGACAGACAGACAGACAGACAGACAGACAGACAGACAGACAGACAGACAGACACCATGACCAAACACAATATGGTTTCCGGTCTTGAGATCGGAAACCATAATGGTGGCGGTGGCATAATGGTTAGGGCTGTGGACTCGTGATCGGAAGGTCGCGGGTTCGATCCCCGGCTGTGCCACTCTGTAACTCTCAACTGGCCTGAAATGTCCATCGTGTGCGCTATATTGTGGCTGCCCTTTGGTTTCTACAGAACGGTTTCTGAATCATAGGCTGGGGTAATAATGTGTGAAGCGCTTAGAGAGCGTAATACGCTATGAAGCGCTATATAAGAACCCGCCATTATTATTATTATTATTATTATTATAACAAGAGAAGGACATCGGAGCGATGTCATTGGTTTCCGATGAGAAGTTTACTACTCTAGAGCTAGGTATCTGTGACCTTGACCTCTGACCTTGAAAAGTATTGCGTAACTGGAACAGGGATCCTTGATTAAACCAATAGGGGATGGCAAATTCAGGCTTCTAATTCGTTTTTCCTGAAATTCCGAGGAGATTTGCGCTGAAGAACTGTTTGACCTTGACCCTGACCTCGGACCTTCAAGGTCATTGCGTAATCCGAAAGCTCATCCTTGATAACCTAGGTGTAGGTGAAGGTTTTAGGCCTCTACCATCACCAGATTCTGACTTATGTCATGTTATCAAATTTGAATATCAAATCTCACCACGATATCAGCAAATATCATGCGACCGAGCAGGTGCAAACTGAAAATTTCAGTTGCAATAACATCCATGAGCAATGATGTTGTGATACCAGTTTCAAGTCACTTACTGTGGCAGATCTCCCGATATGTCAAAATATCATATTTGGTATATCAATATCATTATGATGCTGACACTGGAGAATAAATTTGTTGATGCCAGTATCTTGCCAAGGGCCATAAACATAGGGAAGGAACTTGTTGCTAGTGCTCTACCTGGCGTCGGAGACAAGTTATTCAAGAAACAAAAGTGTGACAGACAAAATCTCAACTTTTGATATATCGATTTCACCATGAACCAGGTATCGGAGACTGGAAATTTTCATTCCATCTTGTAGTTCAGGTCATGAAACCTGGGGGTAGGTCACATTTCCATGTCTGTAGCTCTTTGCAGGAACAAAGTTACAGGCGTGACAGACTGAACAGACAGACAGACACACACACAGACAGACAGACACCATGACCAAACACAATATGGTTTCCGATCTCAAGATCGGAAACCTTAATAACAAGAAAAGGACATCGGAGCGATGTCTATGGTTTCCGATGATAAGTTTACTACTCTAGAGCTAGTTATCTGTGACCTTGACCTCTGACCTTGAGAAGTATTGCGTAACTGGATCCTTGGTGAAACAAATAGGGGATGGTTAATGCAGGCTTCTAATTAGTTTTCCCCTGAAATTCTGAGTAGATTTGCACTTTAGAACTGTTTGACCTTGACCTTGACCTCTGACGTTCAAGGTCATTGTGTAATCTGAAAGCTCATCCTTGATAACCTGGGTGTAGATGAAGATTTTAGGCTTCCACCATCACCAGGTTCTGTCTCATGTTATTTGTGATGGTTGGCTGTGACCTTGACCTCTGCCCTTGAGAAGTATTGCATAACTGGGACAGGATCCCTGATTAAACCTATCGGGGATGGTAAATTCAGGCTTCTAATTCATTTTTTCCTGAAATTCCGA
>NMRB01004061.1:34875-45967 GCA_002633025.1 Notospermus geniculatus | reverse complement strand
TGTTATTACGTCTGATATTGCACGCTTTGTGACTGAAGCAATAACATCTCAATGTTCATTTGAAGCTTGTTCAATAAAGGCGGTCTGATATCATCAAACTGGTCCCGGATTATGAAGCATTGTGTCGTTTTGCGTTGGAGGGATGTGTACGCTCTCCCGACTGAGTAACTGCTCCCTGGAGTTTCCCGATGAGGGGTATACTTCAAGGGAGTTTCTGCCTCCTGCATCCAGCACACACTAGCTGCACATTGTCCATATCATTGACAGCAAGTCAAATAAGGAAGCCCACCGTTTGCACAGACATCGTGGCAATTTGCTCCTGTCAGGATTAGGCCAACAAACTGTGCAAAATTTACCATATAGATCATGAGAAACGGCACCAGATCAAGAATCTTAACAACACCAACAAACACACAGTGCTCCCATCGGCAACCTATTTCCTTTGCAAAGATTAAAAAGGAAATTAACCGTGGTTCTTGATCTGATTTTACTTGCTGAATTTACGAGATTTGTGAAAAAAATGATTTCCCTCATTTCTCGTCGTTGATTATCAGAATGCATCGCATCCGCTATAACATGACAACTGACACTATGTAATTATGCCCCCTGCTGGAGCATAGTGGAAACAGATCAAACGTAATGCCTTTTTCTCCCGGAGGTTAGTTTGGTGCTGCACCCAGGGCAAATGTGGTTGATTACCGGAAGCACTTTAGGTAAGGGGATACGGAGATGATATCAACAATAGAAAGTATTTCAGGGAAGCTACGTCTTGTCAGGTTTTAGTCCCTTAATACACAGATATCCTGTACATTCTGCACAGAGCGGTTTTCCATCACCGCACTCAAAATGTAGCTGTAGAAATGTTTTTGAGAGGCCCTCGAATTCACCATTGCGGATGTTATCTTTTGATGAACCTATGGATTTGACGTGCTAGTAATCAACGACATGATCACCCAACCTTTGATCATCGGTGTCAATATCTCTTTTGAAGAACAAAGTTGCTTTGCCCTTTTACACTGAGATGCCGGTATTAATTTACTCATTAAAATCTGCTTGCTTGGAAAGTCAAAGTTGGTTCTTAAAAGAGGCTAATGATCTTGGCATAGGTTTGATCATGTTAGGTGAAAGTGGAGAGCATTTAGCCCAGGATCAAGCTGCTCTACTATGCATGCATGGAAGAGCATTTTGTGTTCGTGAAGATGATTGTAATTAGCAAAAGTATTTTCTCCTAATTACCGGGGGTCGTTAATGTTGTCTCTAATGAATCCTGTAGTGCCAACTGTTGTGCCGATGCACCATCGACCCCGCAAATGAATCGTGTCTTTCCTGAGTGAAGCTGCGGCATCCGGGGAATTCACACCTGATTTTAGGGCTGTAGACTCGACAAAAGGAGGTCTTTATCAGGTGTATTCCATCTCCCCGGGATGAACTTGGTCTCGGTAATTTGCCGCGTAGGAATCTGAATAGAAAGCAATCAGCAGGCATGATCAAAGATTATGATACTGATGCCAGGATGAGTAATTTAGGCCAGGTGTCGTATTGATTATTGTGCTGGGTCATTAAAGTCGCCGTACTAGTTGAGAATCTACACGATAATCAGACTGATCAATGTGTTTTAATGAGCCACTTTTGTTCATGATGTTCGATCTTGGATGACATGGTATGAACTTCGGAAATCCTACCTTGATGAGCCAGAATGCGTGTAGTGAAATCACTGTGATACACCTAGGTCAGGTGATGGGGTGATAGGCTAGGTAACTGCGGCAAATGTCACTGACTTGTTTCATTCAGGGTCTAGTGAAATTGATGTTGGGTTCAGTGCAATCGACACACAGGGTCATGGTAATCCAAGGTGGCATCAGAAACAAAAGTTGAAATGAATAGTAAGGGTCAGCGCTACTGAGCAGACCTTTAAGATGAACCTTGCATGGATTAATTGGCATCGGCTCCTAGGATACATTTCCCTGATCGCGACCTTTGCCGTGTCACGTCTCGGTTGAATGGCCGGTCAGCCACTAATAGGATGAGAGTGAGAATCATGATGACGAAGATTCTGACACATGATGGGTTCAACAAGAACACCAATCAATCCAAACTGTGTTGTATTGTTGGAAAATAGTGAATATCAAATCAATCATTTTGTTGGTCAAAGGCCAATGTAACATGATTTCTGATTTGTAGCTTTCCACACTCATCCACGCATGCAGTCACCATGATTCTCCCTGCTGAGGATGGAGAAATGGCCCTGCGAGTACAGTACAGGGTCAATTAAACGTTGTACCTTTAGGGCGATTGCTTATCTTTGTGACATGTGGAGGAGGCCATCCTAATATCTCACTTCAAGAGAAACAATCTTCGGATTTTGTTATGAAACACGCCTATGCGACAATCGATGATGCTTTAAGGGCGCCGATTTTCTAGGCGACCGACCTTGCGACCACAGAAGCGACTGAACATATTTTCAGTTATTTTAATTTTTGCTGACTCGTTTGCGACAAATGCTTCCTTGGAAGATCAGTGATGTCGTGGATACCATCACTGATCGACCTCAAAGGTAATTATCGCAGGCGACGTAGTAGTCGCCCCCATTTTAGTCGCTAGTGTGCGGCGCCCTTTAGGAAAGCCTATAGATATTTGGAGCCGTGATTTTCTAGCTGAGCATGAAATATGTCATTTATGGTATTTGCACCTTCAGCTGATGTCATTTTTCATCTGCACATGAACGGAGGAGCTGAAAGTGTTGTGTTGTAATTATCTTCAGAGGGAGTCTTTTATTCCTTGTCAAAGGTGATCAGTTCGTTAGTTGACATTGGCGAAATGTCACGTCCACAGATTCATCACCCATTTCCGCCATCACTGCTGGTATTTTTCCATTTGGTTACATTGCATTTGGTTTGCTAATGTGCCTTTTCATCCTTGTTGTGTGGACAAGCTGCTCATTTCGTGTCCCAGGCAAACATTTGAGACACGGCCTAAGAACATCCAGCCGAGCTTTTAATCTGAGTTCATTTGTCAAATTAGCAGAGGCCATTAAAAGAACAGCCCAAATATTATTTCATTAAATAAGAACTTTCATTTTGATTTGTTGATATGTCTGATAAGTGTGGTCGGTGTGTTTGTGTTCGATTTCTACGACTGAGGTAATCATCTGCCGTGGGACGCATCTCATAATCAGCACAGCTCAGCATCTCGATTCCTTGAATTTACCAAAGCGTAACTACGTTGGATCTCCTTGACAACTCAACTGTGGAATGCCCGAACTATTCTTGGGTCACCCTGTATGACCGCACCACAGATGCAAGGAATTGAGAAATCTAAATCCAATATTAAAATTAACAAAATGCTTGGCCATGACAGATATTATCTGCAGAAAGCATCCATTTTAATAATCCTAAGGTCTGACCTGCCTTATTGGAGATTATGACCTGGACCAGATGGTCAGCAGTCATGGTCATTGTTGGATGGTAGTGGTCGGAGGTTAATGACCCTAGCCCTTGACTGGCTCCACTGGTTGGGGTGGGGGCAAGGATCATTTTGTCGGGGCACGCCACATTAAGTCAATCAGGTGTGAAAGTAACACCTGCGTGACCATGTCGTCCAGTAGGGTGTTGAAGAGGGATGTGTCATCTGGCAGAAATTCAGCTTTCATTAAAACATTCTGACTGCCAGTGCGTTTATATTTAAGTATATCAAACTACTTGTATACTTGATTCTAGAGCTTGAAGCTTTAAGACGCTGCTCCACTTGGCAGTTTTCTCGCAGAAGTTGGCTGTATGGGCAACTCAACTGCGAGCAGTTGTTTGTGTCATTGGTCTCGGCGTAAGCCGTGAGGAAACAAACAATGGTTAATTGCCCATTGTGAGCCAACTTCTGCGAGAAAACTGGAGTGGAAGTGGAGCAGCACCTTTAGGATATGCATGGTTATTGGGAGGGAGTAGATCTTACCATTAAAAGGAACAATCTGCTTTCAAATGCTAAAAGCAAAGCTCAACCAAGTATTGTCCTCTTGGGTTCGCCACAGTTGATGTTACAAGCGTAAAACAATCAACACTGATTTACCATTGACTTCCACACATACAGTGAACCGTAAACCTGTGTCCCGACCTAATCATGTCCTATAATGTTGGTCATAAAGTTGGACTAAACTGGTGATGTGGTGTCCAGTTTACGATGAAGGAGTATCATTAGAATTCTCCAGATATGTTGCTAATCATCAGGATTTAGCATTGACATCATAAAAGCTTGCTGGTTATAGACATGAAGAGACCTCATAAACTTGTACAATGAGATCTAGCCAAACATCTGCCCTGTAAAAGATACGGAACTGTTGAGGTCTAACAACATCAACGATAGTCTGTGCAGGGTGAACATTAACAATGGGTTTGGCGTTGGCGTTGGCGTTTCGGGGCTTTACGAAAACTCCCTAATAAGACCCCTGGCCCGTTAATGACATACAAAAAGCAGCTGAAGCTCAGTGCCTATCTACAGTAGCCACCATCGTCAGAAAGTTGGTACTTCAATGCGACCATTATTCTGCACTGATCCTTAGGGCCGTATGCTTGGGTCGGACTTTAGCCTGAAGTAGCTGAAGTTAGACTTTCTCTTTGCGTGAAGCATTGAGAAAAGTCAGACTTTAATGAAAGTCTGGCTGAAGTCCGACCCGAGCATACGACCCTTCGTCCTGGGTTACCAAAATGCTGCAATTCCAACATACACTTTGATAGACACAAATTGAACATATCAATAGTATCATGCGCCCTGTAAATAAAAAAAAACATAATAAGGCTGAAGGTAATGACTGATAACAAACCTTGTCATAATCCATAACTATTATGACATATTATTGCCTATGCTGACGAAGATCAAAGCTCGACATTTGTTCATAAAACAAGGCAAATTGAGGCAAGATTATGGGATCATCATTTCAGATGTGAAATAAAAAGTAAAGTATTTGCACTGGTAATTGCTATATCAGTGACAAAGCTAATAAAAAATTACGGGCGTTTTTCCTTTTTAAGGGCTGAACCTGATCAATCCCACTTCGGTCAGGGAAATGGGTGCAGATCCGNGGGGGGGGGGGGTTTCTTGACGTTTGTAGTAATTGCGTGCATTGGGCCTAGTTGGATGCCTGACGAAGTCCTGTCCTCTCCTGATGTGGGGAGGTTCCCGACGTCAATTTTTCAACTACACCCTGACATTCAATTCAGGGTCTGATGAACAAGGGATAGTCATATACATGTACATGTACATCTATTGATCTTTAGTAAGGGCTGAACTTTAGTGACATTAAAAATGAAATGTTCCTCAGGCCTGATAGATTACCTATTGTATTCCTTAGGCTATGACACCTTTATTGTGGGGGACCAGTGCACTGATAATTGATAAAATTTATTTCCAATGCAATCATTTGAAATAAATCAATGGATCAGATGATTTGTGATATATACGACCCCAAAGATGAAACCATGATTGTTGTACTAACTAGTCGTTTTGTGAGTTAATTTTCTTTGGGCTATGTCACATGCTGGTTCATTGGTATACAGGTATCGGATACCTTTTAATCCAGTCTAGCAATAAATATATGTAAGATTATCAAGTTGGCTAAACGTACAAATTTTGGAAACGATTTCAGTTTCCTCTCCAATTCACAATGATGCCTGAAGATTGTGGGGTGAATGAACGGAGAATGGTGTGAAAATCATTTTATGTACATGTACACCGAGCCAGTCAGTATTTAAAAGGTGTTCTTCAAAACACGTTGTAAATGTCTACCAATTAATTGATGGATTAGATAAATGTGGGTTCATCAAATTGCCTCTGTTTGGTAAAGTCATAAATTCTCCGCCTTCTTAATCCAGGTGAAATTTATTGAACGAAGTCATGCCTTATCTTGAACCCTGTCGGTCCACATGTGTCCTCGTAGGCAAAGATTGCCCATTAAGATATCAATGTCACAACAAAAATTTGACATTTCCGTATTAATTACAGGCATAAATTACACATTGACTGATTTTAATTGCAATTTGGCATTTATGTGGGCATAAAAGTGATGGCCTTGTTCATTTGCTAATGGTGAGGTTGTCTCTCTTAACCTCAAATCAAATGCTATGGCAGGCGAAGCACTCATTAGTACAATAGTCGGCGTGGCCTTGTGATTTCATTTCACACGCAGTTGACAACTTTGTCATAAAGCACATGACAGTATCACAATGGCCGAGATTTGGGAAGTTTATCCAAATAATGCATTTGATTTTAATTTCATGGGAAGTGTTATGAAATAAATGAAACATGGTTCGTAACTGCTTGTTTTCTCGGATGTTGAGATGGCTTTCACTTGGTGTAGATGACACGTTGCTGGTGCTGTGGTTAGAGTGGGCTGTGACCATCGGTAGTTGTAATAACCTGGACGCTGGAGTCTGGACTCTGGACTCATTTTGCATCATTGGATTGAACCGCCTGACAGTCTTTTTCACTTGATCGTTCCGCAATCCGCATACCGCGTGCAGCTAAATCCAGCTTTAAGCTGCATTTAGCTGACACGCGGAATGCGGTATAGGGCCGCGGAATCCCTGGCGGAAGCGATTTGTTGTATGCGAAATGCATTGCACTTTCCGCTTACCGCGTTCCGCAATCCGCATACCGCGTGCAGCTAAATCCAGCTTTAGGGTGGTAGAAAAAAATGGTCGAATACCAACGAAAGTAGGTACGCGGAAAAATCCCCCGGAAAAAATCCACGTGGACAAAATTCCCCAGGAAAAAATCCACCCAGAAAAAATCCATTTTTTGGGGTAAAGTAGGGAAAAAATCCCCCTTTTGGTAAAGGTATAGGAAAACAGTCCTCCAAGCACCTGTGCTTGTCGCGAATTGTGTGATGTTGACTGGACGACAGATGAGCTATGATGTCATCAGCGCTAGGCCTACCTTCTACAGAAAGTAGACAGTCTCAGTATCATGGTGTGCCAGTGACCTATACCACAGGCTGATAAACAGATAGGCCTACACTATAGGAATCTGGGTCATCTTGGCATTATGATGCTGATTGAAAGGTTCGGCAATGTCCGGCAATTTCCGTGAGTTTTACATGGACAAAAATTCCTGACTAAAATTGCTTGAAAGTTCACTTTCCNCAGCATTTCTCTTGTCTAAAAAATCCCCGTGTCTAAGTTGACTTCCTTGCTAAAAACTACATACATGTCATAGTATTATCATAAGACAATCGGCTGCAGGCCAGAAATCACGATTGCGCCAGTGCCAGTGCCAGGTTTCGAATTGACCCTCGTGTCAAAAACACAAGAATGCAGAGAATGAAACATGTAAAGGGTATTTATCCCCATGAAATATCAATGAAAGGTACCATGTAATAAGAATCACTACATGTTGAGTGGAACCTCTCAATTAAATATAGCTGATTCAGGCCTGACAGATGGTGTCCTGAATGGACAGGTGTCCTGATTACGGTATTCAGAATGTATCGAAACTACCAGTTTTGGGCCTGAGGTTACACCTCAATTCTCTCTCATACATATGTCATAGGCCTATGCCTCCAAAGTTCGTCTCACACGTCCCAACACACAATCAAAGACAAGGTCATCCAACATCTGTAATTCTTCAGGAAATAGGCCTTCTTTCCATTCTCATTCACCCCAGGTCACCAGACGTGTGCCAATGACTGATAAGTGGAACGACACACGAAGAATGAGAATGAATTTCATTATAACCAGGCGGTTCAATCCAATGATGCAAAATGAGTCCAGACTCCAGCGTCCAGGTTATTACAACTACCGTGACCATCAGCCTCTGCGTGAGAATGCACTAGACTAAAACATCTGGGGCTGATGTTCATAAAACCTTGCTAGCTTAGTCTGTTGCTAATTGTGTACATTGGCCTCTACAAACTGGGCACTTTTGCAAGCAACTACATGTACATGTAAGCCTATAGATTTATAGCCTAGTGGTTATCACGTCCGCTTAGCAAGCGGCAGGTCCCGGTTTCGAACCCGGGCCATATCTGATTAATCATCCCTGGTTCTTCACGTCCATCGCATTGGACAGTAGGCTATTCAAAAAGGGTGATCATCGCGCGATTACACGTGTAACTTTACTATGCACACACTTCCACCATGCACTTGACGAAGTTACACCCTTTTTGAATACGGCCCTGAACCTTTTTCATACTGTCACCTAGTTGCGTGGTCCTGTTTGCAATTTTTACTGCTCATGTAGAAGTCAAGATGATTGGTACACTACGAAATGTGAATGTTTTGTTCTGTAAGCGTTATAGCTACAAAATGTAGTATCAAATTTTAAAAGTTCAAAGTAGTTCAAAATGGGTTGACAGGCACCCTCATCTCCTAATAACTGCGCTAAGTGTGATAGAAATCAAACATCCCAAAAATGTCACAGTGTAATTTTCCATTTAGGGACATCATCAAGGGTATGGGCAGACAAACACAGCAGCACGCGCCACACTAATTGATCTATTGAAATTGCCATGCATAATGTGTTGAGTGGGTGCTTTACTTTTGAAAATTGTCAAAACAGTCGTGCTCTGTCAACCTAGAAGCCTGCCCTGTCATTACTGCAAGGCTAAAATGCCAAGAGTACAATTAACAAGGGCTGGAATCAGTTTCATTAAAAGGCAAAGGTGACATCATGTAACAAAACCTCAATTTAACGATGACTTTTTACTTTATGTCAACATGTACTATTATATCTACATGTAGCAGAACTTTATGATGCATAGTCGTGTCTGACAAGTCAAAAATGTTACTCTAGGTACTACTTTGCAATGTTTAATTTTCGCTGCAAATGACTTTACTCTTTGGTGTCACACACTGTAGCGAATGACATCATTTAATTTGCAGTTGTTGTCAGAAATTGCAGTCTTCTTGTTGGAGTTCGTGCAGTTGGCTATGAACACACTCAAAAAAACTTCAGTCTGGAATAACCTCTTTGCAACAGACAAAAGCAAGTTCCTAATCTTCCATTAAAAAGATATTGCCGGTGGCTGGATTTGTCTCGAAAGAAGCTCTTAGGTCAGACAAGTATTTTGTGCTGCTGGTTTTTTTAGACCAAGGCCATCTTTTTTGTCTGATCTCTTTTTACTGTCTTGTCTCTTTAATCTTTTATGTGGAAAAAAGGCGTGAAAAAAATTACATGGCCTTGGGAAGAGGCAGAATGACCCTGTTACTCCCATGTCCTTGAATGCCTTGAAGAATAAGCTTTTGCTGAAAATGCAGACGGGTTTAAAAAACTCGATGGAAGTGCATCCAGCGCCTCGGTACCTTGACCCCTGGATTCATGTGCTCCTCGCCTTTTGTATCCTGAAACAGCCAGGGCTGTCCCATCATCATGTAAATACCCCTCAAGTAAATAAATCTCTTCGTGCGCGGCATTCATGATATGCCAACAAGAAAAGAAACGGTAAACGAAAGGTGGCATTTTCCTAGGTGCCTTCTGGCTCATTTAAATCTCCCATATTTTTTCCATGGACAATGCTCTGGCGGGTATCCAGGTTAAAGGCCCGAACCCACTGACGCGTTTTCCCGCCGCGGTTTCATCACCGCCCGACAAATTCTTTGTTATATTCTCGGTTCGCTGCCTTTTAACAAAGCATTTTATGCCGCTGCGTTTTCCCGCTGCGGGAAAACGCGTCAGTGGGTTCGGGCCTTTAGAGCTATCGGCTACGATTAAATCAAACATTAAATGATGATATTGCATTTTATCAAGGACCGCGGATTTTTTTGAAATACTTGAGACTTGGTGAGATTTTGTCAGTTTCTTTGTGGTTTTTGACTCTCGCTCATACAGTTGTGAGTTGTTGCCGGTGTTTTGAAAGAGTATTGCAGGGGTACGTTCGCCTGGTTGTTGACAATCTGTCGAGTGACAGACAGACAAAGAAGGGGTCAGCCGAGGTGATAAATTGAGGAGGCATGTTCACTCGTGTGCACGTTCAGGTTTTTCTGTTGGTTAATAAGCAAACTTTGTGGCCCTCTTGACCTTTGTTTAAAAACATCATTTGGCTACATTTATTGCAAAAATGATGCTTGACCTTGGGGAGGCGCTCGCATGCTCTCCATTTCAATACTGCTTTCTCACCTTGACAGATGTGAGGGAAGTTCTTAACTGTTTCTTAACTGAGAGTCTGACCGACACCTTCGACCAATTTCTCTAATGACAAGGGATCAGGAAGAGCGCCTACCACTGACAGAGAACTACCAGAATGAGTTACCTGATCTACGATCCTCCCCATTTAGCTTCTTTAAGTTAAGACCATGGTTTGATTAAAGGATGAAGGTGTTGCCAACCACAAACTGTGTGGGACATCTATTTAGGATCGTTTCCACGTCTCCTGTTCGATAACGTTCTCACGTCTTGTAACTCAATGTGCTCTGTATTTATGGTCATGGTGTTGTTGTTGCTCATTCTCCAATCACCACGGGATTCAAGCAGGCTCAGTGACCATCATGGGAAGATTGTTTTTAGCTCTAGTATGTGTACTTATATTTGTTTTTCCCGTCAGGGGCCCTAGTAAGTACGGAAGAGGCCCTCTCAAGCTAGTCATGTTCCTCACTTGGTTGGGGTCTTTTACTTGCCCTTGCAAATGCACAAGGTACAAGGCACCACAGCTTATTGCGACGGACTGACGAGCCAGGGATGATTAGTCCCTGCATATGGCCCGGGATTCGAACCCGGAACATCCATGCCGCTTGCTAAGAACGTGATAAACCAGTATGCTATCAAGGATCAGCCCTAGTCATTGAGTAAGTCCTGTAGGGCCCTCCGCTGACCGTTTGTTGGCCACAGAATGACGGAGGATGGAATTGTGGGATTTGTTGCAGCGTGTGTTCTGGTATCATTGCGCAGTCTTTTTGTGATGTACTTATACATGTACGTACACCACATGGTACAACTACTCAGACATGTTCCACACTTGGTTGGGGTCTTTTACTTGCCCTTGCAAAGGCACAAGCTACAAGGCACCACAGCTTACTGTCCCATTGCGACGTACTGAAGAGCCAGGGATGATTATCTACCACGACAAAATGAACATGAAGAATCAAGAATTTTCAGTTTTTAAACAGAAACGAGT
>NMRB01004061.1:0-13356 GCA_002633025.1 Notospermus geniculatus | reverse complement strand
CAGTAGTCGAAGCGCTGAACTCGACGGTCAGAATGGCGCTGTAGAGAGACTTCGCGTTTGGTTCCCAAGATCTGGCAGTAAAAGCGCGTCGGGAACTCGGCTGTCAACTCGGCTGTCAGAATGGCGCATAGAGAGTCCCCGAGAGAGGCATCTCAGACGGACTCCGCCGAGAGATGTCCGCCTGGTGTACATTGAAACATTGATGTTGTTAATGTCTTTAGAGCTGATAGTGCCGTATTTGACGCTAAACGGGGTTCATTGGCGGACGGATCCGGTCCTTTTCCATTCAATTTTTACATTCAATGTTTGTAAACATGGATGTTTACATTATGTTATTTTGGACTTTTGGGACATACCAACCCACCAAATTGAATACTTACGGTAACAAAAGAATTTCTAGAGGGACATGCCACCAACAAATTACTCATAAGACAACGAAAGACTGGACATAAACAAACAAAATGTAAATAAACAATGATTTTCGTGGCCCGCGAAAGTACCCGTGATTAGACTATGACTGTGACAGGGATAATAGTCCCCTGGAATCTAGTTCAGCGAGGGATTGAAATAATATAGATTTTTCGCAAAAAGCCCCCGAAACGCCGGCGCAGACGTCTATCCCATTGTTCACTGCCTTGTTCGCGGCATCGAACAATGGGATGGCGTTCGCGTTGGCGTTTCGGGGGCTTTGCGAAAACTCTCTAATCCAGGTTTCTTAAGGACCTGTCACACTGAACTAGCTCTCAAAACGTCCTGCCCCGTCCTAAAAAAATCGTAAAACGGGCTAGAACGTGTAACCCTTGGCCAAATAATGCCTCGATATTGTGGAGCACCCTTCCCGTCCATTAAGTTCGTAAAAAGTTGCCACTACGTCCACTCCGTTCGCTCACAGTTTGAGCCCGTTCGGCAACATTTTCAAGAACGTATTGAGAACTAGCTCAGTGTGATTGGGGCATAAGGTGAAAGACAGAGCTTCCTGCCGCGGACTCGAACACATGGACCCTCGCACAATCCTTCAGCGAGGGATTAGGCTATATGGCTATAGAGCCCATGACCATTCGAACATAGCCATACATAGCAGACTATTCAGTCAGGAACTTTTGTCGCATCGGGAGATCACCTCCCGATTGGGATTTTGTGTCTCCCGACTGGGAGGTTGTGTCCGAAACGGGATATTATGTTGTAAATTTTTGTTGCTTGAACAGGAGGAATGTCTCGATCAGGCAGTTCAAAATCTAAGAACTGATTTGCGCATCACACCGCGCATTTGCGCATGGTCAAAACGTGAAACAAAGATCAAGGTTTGTGTGAAAAAAATTTCTGATTGAAGTAAATTTTCTGGCCGAGTTGACGTTGATTTTCCCCAATATTTATTGAAAGTTGGGAAGGGAAGAGAACATTGAAATCCCAATTGGGAGGTGTACGAAAACTCAATTACCTCCCGACTGGGAGTTTTTTCGATTGGGAGGTCACCTCCCGATGCGGCAAAAGTTCCTGACTGCTATTGTGTCCTGGACGCGGACTATCATTCCTAGGACTTTCTCCTCTAGTACACCTGTCTGGGATCCATGATGAGGTCTGGCATCCGGTCGATTTCTCCTTGGCTTTAGAACACGAACCACCCGAGAATTGAGTGACCCGCTTTACAGGGATGGCTTGGCGCCACTCTCCACGCAAGCGGGATCCTCTCCCGATGTTTCCCGCGAATAGCGAGGTTGCGCACCTTTCCGACTCCGACTCCGACTTCAAATACGAGAATGAACTGCAGTGCGCTGTGGACATCCTTGATAAAAACGATGTGATAGAAGTTTTCATTTAGTCAAACACCACAATTGAAGGCAGAAAAAATTGGCCTTATAAATGGGAAGTGCGGATAAATAATGAATATTGAAGTCGTTGAAGTCGTAAGCCAAGTCGTTACGACTTGAAACAAGACTATAATATTTGCGATGTACGTGCACTTCCGATTACAGGTCAAAATAAACAAAGTTATGGCATTCTACGATTTGCAAACGTCTATCAAGTCGTTTTTTTTCAAGGATGTCCATAGCGGACTGCAATTCATTCTCGTAGTTGAAGTCGGAGTCGGAAAAGTGCGCAACCTCTCGATTGTCTACCTGCGCGGCACTGGTTGTCCATATTACCTTCCATACTTTCGGACGCCTCCGCACCCGGAGATAGGGCACAAAATAGGCCCACACAGCATCAAATGATATTTAGTATTCATTACATGCCCGCTTCATCATCAAATTCATTCATCTCATGAATATTTTCCACTCGCCATAATGCACTCTTTTTACGATAAAATATGCGACTTTTCACACACTAATTACTTTGCTGAATCAGAAAGGCAGGTGGGAGTGTGCATATTTATTTGTTAGGCCTAGCCGAGTATGAAGCATATAGCCTAGAATTATGATACAAATGCAATTACAGAATTCGTTGCGTATGGAGATGGGCCTACCATTATTAACACATCTGGAACATCAGATATGAAGCATTTCGTATTGTGGACCTGGGATCCGTAACTCAACTGCATCGTATGGTACTATAGTCAACTAAAGGGTCCTTCACGCCCAAACCTACGAAAGCGCATCCTGAGAATCTGCACTGTCATTTAAGCGGGCCGCACACGAGTGCAATTTAGCTTCCAGCTATGGAGATTTTTGCCTCCTACGTGCAAATGTCGTGTGTGGTGGTCGGAGGCAGAGGCAGAGGTAGAGGTGGCGGATTTGTTTTGCCTCCAACGCAGATCAAATATGACGGAATTACGTCACACCGCATCTACAGGAGACAAATTTGCAATCGTGTGCGTAGACGGATTTTTTGCCTCCAACGCAGACCAAACATACCGGTACATGTATTTGAATGACGTCGCCAGGGCTCCCGCGGATCCTTAAAAAGCATTAAAAGTCAGGAATTTTTGATTTTCAGAATTAAGGCCTTAAAAAGCCTTAAATATAGCATTTTTTTCACTCAGTGGCCTTAAAAAGGCCTTAAATTTGATGTAGCTTCAGTTTTGAATTTTCATTAAACCGTTTCCCCTTCCTAACAACGTTTTTATTCATATCAGTTGAAAACCGCCCAGTCGTCAAAATCGGGATCCCGCCTTCAGCGCTTACCTTTATGTGTTCTTTACAACATTCTCCTGCGTTAATATTGCACAACCCACATTAAAAGTCCTGACAACTTGGCCTTAATTTTTTCCCGGATTGGCCTTAAAAAGCCTTAAAAAGGCCTTAATTTTGCTCACCAAAAAGCTGCAGGAACCATGAATTGGTAGGCCTACCAACCATTTTCACTGTCGACTTGAGAAGATGGGGTGGGTCTTGGATCTTGAAATTGGGTCTTGGATCTCGGATCTTGGATCTTGAATTAGGGTGTCCCTATTTCAGCTGCTGGTTGTGTTGGCGATCTCCTGATCATTTAGCGATTCAGAGGGTTGTTACAGTCATGGTATACAATGATAGATTTATCAGCAGCCCCTCCAACGATCCGTTCAATTCAACGTTAGTTGGGCTACTTTTATCATGGCCGTGTGCAGTAGCCTGCATGTGCACTGCTGGACAGAAATATTAGGACACTTTATAAAAAGTCATTTTCCTCTTTTTCCTTCCTTTTGTCTCTAACCACTAATTATTTTTCTTTTTGATGAGAGCATTTTTACCTTGGCAAGTAGGTTATGTAATCCCACGAGATTGTCTATGCCAAAGGTTATTGACAAGGGGTTGCTGATATATGAATAACAAAGATTTATGATGGGTGCCATTCAAACCTCTCAAATTCAAAGGCTAAAGCTGTTGGAGGTGACAAGAATGGACGAAGCACATCATGATTGTCGTTGTTATTCATATATCAGCAACCCCCTGTCAATAGCCTTTGACATGGGTATTTATTGACATGGGATTATATAACCCACTTGCCAAGGAAAAAATGTTCTGATTAATAAGAAAAATAACCAGTGGTGAGAGACAAAAGGAAGGCAAAAGAGGAAAATAACTTAGAATTTGGGAAGTGTGCTAATTTTTCTGTCCACCAGTGTACCTCAGTGCTCAGATAGAATGTAAGTGTGTCTGTCGTAATGTGAAGAGCGATTCACCAAACCTCTTCAAGGACCTAAAGACCCACGAGAGCATGTTACATAGATGGGTAAGTGGCTGCTGTGAAACTGTTCAACACCTCTTTCCTGGTTCTGCAGTAGTTCCACACACATACCAATGCTGCTGGATTGATCCACTCTCTTATCTTCTAGAAGGTGATGATCTTTGGCCGGATGTGAAACATCTTTCATCACCTTCACTCTAACCTCTGACATATACTACAGTCTGGCCTGACCTAAGACCAAAGGTGTGAATCTGATATTTCAAAGCAATGATGTTGTGCAGAATGAGCAAACTTGATACCGTCTTTGCTGGGGAGTTTATCAGTCTTATGATCATAGATATTGAATGATTGGTGCCGTGTCAAGGAATTGGTAACAGTGCAGGAATCTGTAGAACATCAGTGGAGAGAAAAAGTCGAAACAACATGTCGATTTCTGTTGTTCGTTAGCTTCTACATAGCCCTCTGGTATATCATCACGCTCTATCACCATGTAGGTAGGCCCACTTGAATTTCCGTGATCACCTTGATAACCTAAAACACTGACCAAAACAAACATTCCCTTCCTCTCTTCCCGTAATTCTGCCTCTGAGACAGACTTGTGCACTGTGTATTTCAGGTCAGCTTGAATGTTTTCACATGCCCAGAATCAGAATGTCATGCATGTCATAGGCTGGCAATTCAAATGGTAACACCAGACCAGCCACCAGATGTTCAAATCAACACAAAACCTTTGCTGTCAGACCACGGTAGTTGGAAAACGAACGCAGATTTTGGATGCTGGACGCTGGACGCTCTATTGTGCATCATTGGATTGCACCGCCTGGATTGTACACAATAGACAACACGATCCAGGCGGTGCAATCCAGTAATGCAAAATCGAGCGTCCAGCGTCCAAAATCTGCGTCCAGGTTTTTCCAACTACCTCAGATCACAGCCTCATCCGACTTTTCAGCTTTTTGAGAACCATGTGGAATGAAATTCCCCCTACCATTTGGTGTAGGAATGGTTTCCCATTTGTATCGCAAAATATCATTGGTAAGCAGATTTCAGATCTATGTACATAGTCCCAACTGTTTGTTTTGGTAAGGATGAACCACTCACATATTTGTAAATCTAAGGTTAAAGGTTTCATAGCCACCTGAACCTCTTATTCATAGGTAAGCAAATGATTGTAAGTTGCCGGCCTTTGCTCCGATCCTGGGGCAGAGGTCTTGCCATTCCAGAGATTGATGTATCAATTCATGTTTTATTCATGCCACCAATGTGGCTGTGATGAATAACTTATACAAACGGTGAGATTTGATATTAACACAGAAAACTGTTGATGTGGAGCTGCTTCTTTTCCCAACTTGTAGTGTTATGGCTGATGGTAATACAGAGAGTTTATGATGGAAGGATTCACATCTGAATAGGACCAACTGGACAACTTCCCTTGCGTAGGACTTGACCTAGGGCCAACTGAGGGGGGAAGAGACATAAGCCACTTTACAGTGACAGATGATGGTGATGTTCCATGAAGGGACAGGAATGGATCTACGTTTTGTGGGTTCTTCAGCATTAAACCAACCCATAATCTTTATCAGATAAACCCAGAAAGGAATCAAACATAAAGGTTTAACTGTGAACGATGAAGTAACTGAGGGATACACTTCATGTGTTGCCACCAGATGTCTCTCACTGCCTGAATTTTGGCTTTACGTAATGAGCAGGAGCTTCAACTTTTTTTTATGGTAGTGGGGTACATGAATCTGTCAACTGGATGCCTTGAATTCCATTTCTGAGGATAAGAGAACTTTTTGTCGAGGCCTTTTTGGCAAGGAATGCGTGGGGTTGGTTCTAAACCTGGCACTGGCACGCTGGCGCTGGCACTGGCACTCGCATCATATTATGGCCAGAAATCATGAAAAAAGGTATATTTACCTAACAGTTATATTTTGTGAAGATAATAGGGCCAACCAGTTTAACATGGATCAACTGACAATTATGTTGAAAAATCTTTAAAAAATAGAAAAAAAAATTTAATTTTTTTTCAACATACATGTAATTGATCCAGGTTAAACTGGTTCGCCCTATTATCTTCCAAAATAATAACTATTACGTATATAGGCCCTATACATTTTTTTCATGATTTCTGGCCATAATATGATGCCAGTGCCAGTGCCAGTGCCAGGTTTAGAACCAACCCGAATGCGTGTCTTCCTAACCATAATAAAGAAAAATATAATTGGGGAAGGTTACAGATATAAACTTCATCTATTTGGCCTATTTGATATCCTGTTCTTACGGCTTTCAAAATATTTCTCTCCTCAGTATTGCAGACCGATCATCGATAACCTCATTAAGATTTAGCCAATTAAGATAGCAGGGAACAATAGAATTCTTCAGAAAGTAGACGGGGAATGATTGGTATGCCTTTGTCTTAAACATTCTGGTGGCAACAGGCCAAGACATTCATGGCGACCCTAATCAGGGGTGGAGCAGAGGTTACAGACTTGGTTGTGAGGAAGCACAAAAGCTTCGCATGGAAAACAACTTGTGTTTGTTTTATGTCAAGACATTGCTTCCTGAGGGTCAGAATGGAGGTGAGGTATCAAGACCTTGTAATTAGTTGTTTGACATCCCAACACCTTGGCATGTCGCCTTCTGAAGGAGACGTTTTTTCATGCAACATTGGAATGGAAATTCAGCAGAAGATAACTCAGCTGAGAAACTGCTCCTGTGATGTCCATTGCCTGTAGTCTCCTTTTGATTATTGTTGGAGATATTTTTGCATTTCGTTCACCTTTACTGGGCTGGTTGTGTGACACCGCATAGCAACAAATGAGTTCGGAGAAGGTGGTAATTTACCACAGGCAAAGACGAGACAGACGGTCTCAACAGTAATTTAGCTGGTAAATATTGAAGTGACCCATGACCCTGTGTCATGGAGAAGTAGCCAGGTCATCTGCCTCTCATTAGGTTTGCACTGCAGTTCCTTGTGCATTTCACTATGACCTCTTCTTGTGGTGTTGTGAATCCTGAGGTGACATCACCTGAGTGTTCCTGGGCACTTCAGGTCACTTCGCTGATGATCCATCCCATTTGTAGGTGGCAGTGAAGTCATGGTGTAGGCTATCTGTCAGTGTGGATGTGTGGTGAGTTGCCTTTCACCGTAACGGTGGAAACCAACGAAGATCTCAACATTCTCTGTCTTTTGTTTTTCTGCATGTCTCATCATTGGGACTTCGCTCTCTGATTACAATGCTTAGCTGGGGAGGGGTGGGGGGATGATACTATTTGATGCTGTAGGCGGGT
The DNA here is from genome assembly GCA_002633025.1 of Notospermus geniculatus. Lineage (NCBI taxonomy): Eukaryota > Metazoa > Nemertea > Pilidiophora > Heteronemertea > Lineidae > Notospermus > Notospermus geniculatus. The sequence goes on along the minus strand of NMRB01004061.1, from coordinate 5,958 downwards.
TGGTTCTAAACCTGGCACTGGCACTGGCACGCTGGCACTGGCACTGGCACTGGTATCATATTATGGCCAGAAATCATGAAAAAAATGTATATATACGTAACAGTTATTATTTTGGAAGATAATAGGGCCAACCAGTTTAACATGGATCAATTTTGTTGAAAAAAAAATTTAATTTTTTTTCTAGTTTTTTTTAGATTTTTCAACATAATTGATCCATGTTAAACTGGTTGGCCCTATTATCTTATTATCTTCCTATTATCTTATTATCTTCCAAAATAATAACTGTTAGGTAAATATACAATTTTTCATGATTTCTGACCATAATATGATACCAGTGCCAGTGCCAGTGCCAGCGTGCCAGTGCCAGGTTTAGAACCAACCCGCTGTAGGCCCCTATCTGTGCCTCGTGATCAACCTGGATTTTGGTCTGAACCACCAGATGGCAGCAGCTGTGCTGGTTTGTAGGCCTAACATTTCTTGGCTATCAATAGTTTATTTGTAGTGTATTTACAGTTATTAAAGTTTATTTGTAGCGGATAAATATATTGCTTAATCGTCGTTTTTCTCTCTCCATGTTTCTCATAAAGATAGTTGTCTTCGTCTCAAAAGCTAACGTTAGTGTCATCTTCTACCACATTATTGCCATACCTGCTGAGGGAGGGGTATAGTTTGGAAGGAAAAAAAGCAATGGAGCTCATCATCTCGTTTTCTACAATTCTATATTCTTCTTCTTTTCTTTTCAGTTTCCAAGAATGTGTACAGCTGGGGCTCTAACTCTGACGGTCAGCTCGGCCATGGTGAGAGGGTGCGTTACATGTCCACCCCGTCAAAAGTTAATCATGAGCAGATTATTGGAAAAGTGGCATTTGTGGCTTGTGGAGATTTGTACTCTTCGACAATCACAGGTGTGTACATGTATGTCCGTCACAATAATTTCCTTCAACAGATAGATGCTTTATATTTGTAGTTCCCTCTAATGGTAATGGGAATCAAGTGCTTGCTTTGCTTGCTTTTTCCCCTTTGAATAACAGGCGGTAGTTGATCGTAATGCCAGCTTGCATCTTCTTGGGGTGATTTGCCTTTTAATACTTAGAAGCTTCCTTTCCTTAGCTGTAATTGGTGTTCCTAATATTCCTGTTTAGTTTCTCATTTCCTTTCTCATAGGTGGCCCTCTTTCATGTCTTTGTCTTGGTTCATAATTTCCATTCAAGATACATGATAATGAAAAATATTGACTGCACTGGGTCATGCTCCAGTTTATCCGATGACCAATGACCTTGCTTCTTTGAATCGATGTACTATTTACATCAGCCTGCTCTACTCCTGCAAAGTGTTCAATAACCGTATTGATATCAACCGTGATGTGTCGCATTCACTCAGGTCACATTTAGTCACACAAATCTGACATCTTCTAAACATTCGTGTCAATGGGTTTTGTAAAAGTGCTGTTTGGTACGTGACCGCTAAATAGACCTTTGACATGTTTTATGCCACTCAATGATATATCCACAGGATATTTATTCTGGCTGACTAAAATGCCAATACATGGGGTCAATGGTGTATCAACCTTTTGACGAGTGTTGTGGCTAACCATAATCATGATGTCAACTGCATATTAATTCTTATTATATCTGAAATAACCCAGTGGTTAATCAATATAATGATTGCTGCTCGACGGTGTTTGTGCAAGTGATTTTGCTGCCACAGCCTGGTCTACCATTGAACTTCTGTTACTCGATCAGGATGATTTACATCTACTCTACATGTATACATATTTACTGATTTTGTACAAGTATGTTAGTGGTTGTCCATTCATTGTGTTCACAGCTGTTTGGAACATTCTCCCTTGCAAATGCAAACAGATTTTGAAGGAGTTATATCAAAGAGGCATATTGGATTGTGCTTGTTTGTCAGATATAACATGATCATCATCTGTAAACAGATGTAGGCTAGATACTTCGATGATATATGATATAAATGTGGGGAGGGCACAAGGCCCCAAAAGAAAGCTTCACATATCTGATTTAAGGTCGATCTATAGTCATTGGGTTTTCCCCCAGACAATCACATTCCAAGCGACCCGCTGGAGTGAAACTGAATGAATCATCATGAATAATAATTGCCTCAACTCTGTTCGCCAATTTTAGGCCGCGTTAGCGCTGGAATAGATTTTACTGTTGTCAGTCAATTGTTGGCCTTGGCATTCAATGGTCCGCTGATTTGTCCACGTAATATTTGGAAACGCAGTATAGTGAACGTGTGTTGCAAATAGTAAACAAACCCACGTGGAGAATAAAGTTTCAAAATTGCGAGCAGTTTTTCTCCCACTTATATAAACATTTTTCAAACTTTGAAACTGGAAATGTGTTGTTCACCAAATGGAGCTTGTCCGTATAACAGCCGATTCTGGGATTTTTAAGTAGATGTCCGCGAAATTCACGAAACAGAGAAAATTATGTGGAGTAAAAGCTAAACTTTGTTAATTATAAGCATAATTAGCATATTTTTTAAAAATCTGCGGTTATACCGACATGCAACAGGTATGGCTGCGTCTTTTCCAACAGAGTTTGCTTCGATGCGACATAGCATGTTGACGGAAAATTGCTCAAGGAATTTTTTTCGGCCTTTCCAACAAAGTCATTTTTCTGGGCAATCCGGAAATAGGATCCAGTTATTTAGGGTGAAAGTTCACTAAGATGCTTCATACGTAACGTACCGTACCAGAAATGTTTTTGTAATCATTGCTATCAATGAATTATCACGAGTTTAAGTTGGGCAGTTCGGCGTCACGCAATGGGTATAGATCGACCTTAANAATACCTTGTCCCAGTGCATGACGCACTGCGGTTATTAACTGATTAAACATCTTTGGCCTTTCAGTCTCGTGTTGTGATTAGGGTGCGTGGGTCTTGTACTGCAGTGATCTATTAGCAAGACACCTTGACGCTACCGCAGACACAAAAGGATGCGTTGCTTATAATTTGTTGATTAATTGGTAAATTGAATGAATTCATGAGAAGAACTGTGCGCCAATGTCTTTGACGTCTGCCCAAGGTGTGCGTGTCGGGAGAGGAAACAAACGGAGTTCTCTTTGTAGAGAGATAGATTCAGGCAATTGGCCCAATGAAAATCATTGTGGGGCTTCTAAATACGGTGATAGGTTGCATTGTGGTTGTGATCTCAAAGGAATCGGTCTCAAGACCCACGAAGGTTGTGGCTGCAGCGATATGACTTCACCTGGCTAATCTCCTAACTATAGGGATTATTGTTTTGGCTTGAAAACAAGAGAAGATATTCCCTTGTACAGCAGATCGCTGCTGAAAAATTTAATATGTGTATTGTGAAGGTTTGAAGTGCTGAGAGTATTTTGTTGCTATTCTTCCGTGGCGCATGACTCGGCTCGTCTTTAGATGTCCACACTTGATAAACGCCCTTCTGAAATAAAATGATCTAGATCACCACAGTCTGACTAAGTTATATCACTGTTGTATCATACAACAGGGTGTGGTTGCTTTGAAGATATAAAAATGGTCCATGGACCATGTGCTCACCTGGGATGAGAAGAACCAGGAGAATAAATTAGTGTGAAGTCGAAATGTTAGAACATTCTTTGTGGTATTGTTCATGAGATATGCGCCAAAGTCCATTTTCAAGATGGACGACTGGCGGCCATATTTGAAGTCCAAAAGGGTACCTCAGGTGTACAATTTCAAGGTCAAAGCATTCTAGTTGCAGTAATTTATGATATATGGGGCAAAGCCATTTTCCAAGATGGCCGCCTGGTTGTCAAGTTTGAGGTAGAACCGGGCCCAAATTTGCTGAACACATGGAGGGGACCAAACCCGTTGGATATGTCGTGTGTCCGTATTAGATGTACTGTGATAAAAATTTGGAGATGATCCACCAAGTAGTTCATGGGTTATTGCACTTTTTGTGTTTTCGGTAGTGGCCAAGCGAAGAATTTGGTGTCATAGGTCATGTTTCCGAAGGGTGTGTATATGTACAAAGTGTCAGGTCAATAAATAGCCCCAGCAGTTACGAAACATGCCCTGCTTAGAACGACAACGGACTCTGCACCACGATAGGAGCTCACCCGAGCTCACCCCAGGTGAGCTAAAAACGAGATACGACCCATCGAGTAGCACTTACGAAACTTGGTTAATAAGTGAGATTGGGGATGGTAGGGCCGTATAACCTCTGTATCCTGAAGTAACGTCCTAGCTTGGTCTGATGACCACCGATGGCTCAGCTGGGTCTGTGTTATCGGATTTTTACTCGCAGCCGTGATCAGAGTTGAAAATACAAACAATCCTATATCACGTGGAGCCAATCCAATAAGACACCAAGAAAGCAGTAAGGGTGTTAGTAATCCAATGAATCAAACATATTTTGTCATCCTAAGGGACTAAAATACAGGAATGGATTATGATGATGCTGAAGAAAAGTCCCTTATTTCGTGAAGGGTCATATTTTTTTCTGAATGAGAATTTGCCATGCAGATGTCTCATGTACGGTGTACTACCATGGTTGAATTCGTGGTGAAACGTATTCTTCTACTGGTCACTAGAGTTGGTGAGTTAACGACGAACTCAGCCTTTCAAAAAAGGCTTTTTGCCGTTTGTGCCCCAGATATAACGAATGATTTCATTGAATTTATTTTCTTGGGATGCCTAAAGATCTCACCAACTGCTCCAGGATGCGAGGCACAATTTTTTCCACCTGAGAAGATTCCAGCATTCGTCATTATGACCATTGTCACAAATATTGAACAGACGTTGATAATGACAGTGATTTATTATGATATTGCATGATGGGCCTTGGGTGAGATTAAAAATGTGGTGAATTTCAGGAGATTTTAGTTTTGTACCCTTTGTGTGGGCTTCCGATTTTGAATATCGTTGAATGTAGAATAATCAAATCATCTCAAACGTATCGAATTTCGTGTCCTTCACGAAATCACGCGACCTTGAGAAAAGAATTTTACAACCCCCTGGAGATATGTATTGTCACCCCAGCGTGTGGTAAGGTGTGAATTTAAGCAGTTGATGCTCTATTACAATGGATTAAAATTTCACTCCAAGGTCACACCAATGAAGTGGCATTATAAATTTCTAAAACATATTGATACCAATTGTCATGGCCAAGTGGTTAGCATGTAAAGAATCAGCGATAAATTAGGGGGTCAAGATCTGAAACCTGTCCAGCTGTGGCCTGGCTTTCTTAGTCGATGACCTTGCTCCTCTGTTCCTTCAGAGGAACCAACAGAGGAGCCTAGGGTGTCTTGTCCTTGGCTTAAGCACCTACAGGACACACGCCACTCATCAAGGCAGTCGGGTGATTGCAACGGCATCCTAGGGGTACTGTCTTTACTGGAAGACTGATACCGTACACAGCATTCATGAAAGAAGGGTCCAATTGCATTTCTAGCCTCAAGGATGCTTGTCCTTGGTTCAAGAGGTAACAGAACTTCACTTCTCACTGCTCACGTTGAGACGGACAATGGTAAGCAAGGGGAATTTCTGTGACCAAAAGGAGACACTTCTGGTCTCACTTCTGGTGAGACACACTTCTGGTCTCAAATTACCAAACTTTTTTTAATGCGAATATAAAGCAGTAATGCACAGCAACCACACACAGATATTTTCACAGGCATCTAAACATCGACACCTGTGTCTATCAAAGGACAAGAACACGGTCATTTCCTGCTTCGTGGTGTCTTTATATGATACCATGGACTGGAGCTGACCGATGAAATTTTCAGGTTGAGGATCTCTGTGACCTATCTGACTTTTGATCACACTGGCAGCTTTTCAAATCGACCGTGGGTGCAATCAAATCGACTGAGTATGATGTTCATAGAGCACGGCTAATCCAAACACAGTCATATAACAACACAACTTCAATAAATGAAAGTGACAACATTTCCAATGATTGCCCATTCCATTTACGTATTTCCTG
>NMRB01004060.1:5075-15283 GCA_002633025.1 Notospermus geniculatus | reverse complement strand
GAAGAAGAGACAAGTGAAACATGACATTATGGAACAGCCAGCAGCGTTAGAAAATCCTTGATTTGGACCTCAGTTCCGTAGAAGGGAGTAAGAAATAAAAGAAGTGGAAAATGAGAAGTAGGAAATTTTGGAATTTTGCGCCAAACTTTCAGTTTCTCAAATTGCGAGAAAGTTTTTTCCCATTTTGAGAAGTATCGCCCGAAAAATCTGACAAAATGTCATGTCATTTAGGTGGCCAAAACCAAAAACATAAAAAGTGAGAGGAAAAATCACCAATCACAGTTTGTGTTTACGGTCGAAATGGCGGCCATTTTTAAATGACGCAATGCACTGCGCACGTGTAAACTGCACTGAACACCATGGCGAAATGAAATGGGTTTTGAGAAAGGGATCCGTTATGTCGGCCTTACGCGAAAAATGAAGACAGCAGAAAGAAACCGACAAGAAAGACAAGTCGATTGATGTAGGGGTTGTCATATTTGATGCAGCCGTTGCGGAGATATCGGCTGAAAACCTCGCGTCAATCGGATGTGGAATGAAGTGTAGCAGGTACATGTATTACTAGTATTGGATGGAAAATCCTAAAGCTGCATTTAGCTGACACGCGGAATGCGGTATAGGGCCGCGGAATCCCTGGCGGAAGCGATTTGTTGTATGCGAAATGCATTGCACTTTCCGCTTACCGCGTTCCGCAATCCGCATACCGCGTGCAGCTAAATCCAGCTTTATTGTTGTTTTCCCTGCAGTGAAACCAATGAAACCAAATCTAACCGAAGACGCTGTTCAAGTCTACAACTGGCAGAATATGACCATCACAGCATCGCCATCTATTGAGGAGCAGAATGAGTACACGCATGATCCAGACGACAGAGATGAATGGCTGGCCACCAAGTGCCAGATTTGGTACAATTTCAGGTGAGCAGTTAGATTATTGTCACTGAATAGGCTGTATGATGTACATTACACTCTTGTAGGAAAGTAAAAGGACAACAAAATTGTCCTAAATATCTCAAAAACCGTTGGAGCTACAGCAATGGTACTTGCACCCAATCTGTAGCAACATGTTGGACATAGAACGATGGTTTTTGCCAAAAATCAATTTTAATTAATTAAGAGAAAAAATGATTTTTTTCACAATTTTTTGAAAAATCGTCCGATTTCAAATTTTCTTTCTTCATTACATTCAGCTTACCTGACTGCTCAGTATCTGCAACTTTTGAAATCGGACGATTTTTCAAAAATTGTCAAAAAAGTGATTTTATAAAATGTCGTTTTTCTCTTAATTAATTAAGATTGATTCATGGCAAAACACCATGGTTATACGCCCAACATGTTGCTGCAGATTTGGTGCAAATACAGTGTACTTGTAACGGAGAGACTGTAGAAGAAAAGGAGATGGGGCCTCAGCAGGACCATTACTCTCGGGTCGGGTGCATGTCAAACCCCTATTTTTCCTTTACAGGGAGACTCCACTCATTGTAAACTTTTGAGTTTTTATTAATCCATGGAGACTATTGCCATGAGTTGTGATGTCACTAATGTGAATAGGCTGACGACCTTTGTAGTGAATGAGCTAATACTGTGACTGCCTAGGCCTGTTGGTTGTACCTTATAAATACTAGTATTCACATCATATGTGCTCAGCAATGGCCCCCTTGGGATGCAATAAAAATACTTAAAATGATGAGTTCATTGATTTTTAAAAAATATGACATGTTGCAGATATCAATGAATTTAAATGTATTATCGATATACCAAAAATTCTTAATTTTACACAATGAATGTATTCTCCCTTTATTAAAGTTCTAAGTGCAGTATTCTAGCACTTGGTATTTTCCTGAATTCAGGGTTGGCCTATTGAATAGAAAGTACCGGTAAGTAGTCTTACTATCACATTGGATGCATCTGTTAAAGGGAGACATCCGAAAGATATTGCCCGGCGGGCACCAGTTGTTTTTGTTTTGATTAGCGCACAGCGCCGTCTGTTAATCCACGGTGACTGTTCGCTATGGCACAGGCCCCTGGAGAGCTATCAGTGAGTTTCGAACACGTATCTAACCAAAAAAACTCTAGTTTGTAAAACACACACCCCGAGCTCATTCGGGGAGTATTTTTAGATACGTGTTGTGTTTTTAGGTACGTTTGGTTAGGTACGTGTTCTAAACTCACTGATACAGTAAGCTCGAGTTTAAACCACCGGTTCTTTATGTCCATAAGCACACCCAAAGTAGGGCCAGTTTCACCGTAGGCCTTAACCAGCTATTCATTCCGTCACGGGGTTGTGATTGGACAGGCGATTCCAGCCATTCAGCGTAATACTTGTTGTGTTTTATTCACGCCCATTTCGGATTTTGGGTGTGCTTTTGGACATAATGAACCGGTGGTTTAAACTCGAGTTTACTGTAGCTCTCCAGGGGCCTGTGCCATAGCGTAGTGTCACCGTGGATTAACAGACGGCGCTGTGCGCTAATCGAAACAAAAACAACTGGTGCCCGCCTTATCTTTGTTGTGAGAAATTGGAGATAGTGTGCATGGATTATAAACCTTGTACGCCTACTTGTTTTTAACATTTCCTAATTTTGTGCATTTTATAAATTGTTAATAGGCCTAATTGTTTACATTTTAGGTGCGATTCCAATATTGAGTACAAAAAGTGCGCTGGCATGGATGGAGACCGTCAGACTACTACATGCAAAATACCATCTGATCAGTACATTGACCTCAGTGGCCCTCGACCACCTAATTATTGTTGTATTAAGGTGGAATACTGGAATGAAGCATTTGGAAATTCATCCGCTGTGTTCAGGGTTGATCTGGCCCAAAGAGGTGAGTAGTTTTTGTTTAGGGGAGATCTCATATTGGTCTCCCTCTGACCCTGCATGGTGCGTTTTGGGCATCATTCATTCATTGGGGAGGTTTCGAAATCAAACGATAAACCAAAACTTTACGACAACGTTATTTTTCATACTACACATTAACTAGATTTTGCATTGCATTTTCAGTACAAAAATAAAGTTGTTAACGTTTACGTTTATCGTCTGATTTCGAAACCTCCCTATTGTCTCTTGTCAGTTTTCAATGTTGTTAGTTTTTAAAGCCTCACTGTATTGAATTCAGAAAGTGCTTACGTCCTCCGACGTTAGTGTAGTGTAAAATGTACTATGCACTATCTGAATGCATTACAGCGATGCCTGCACTTTTTTCAATGTGTGCTGAAAGCTAGGCCTTGAGTTTTTGAAGTTCGTATCAGGCAAGTATTTTGGAGAACTTCAAGAGGCTATGAGTCCTATACCTGCACTCTCCTAACACTTCGAAAATATCGTAAAATTCAACACAGTGAGGCGTTAAGACCGCCACTCACTCCGTGTGGGGGTCTTCCTTTTTTTACTGGAATTCGCTGAATCTCTGAATCCCTCTCTCCATCTAATCTGGTGGTTTCAGGGGAATAACTCAAGAATTAAAACATGTATCACCACAAAACTTGCAGGGTTGGTAGATATGTGCCAAAGACAGGTCAAGTTCGTTTCCTGGCATCATCCAAAAACGATAAAGTATGAATTTCGATGAATTTTGTTGTAAAAACAGCGCAAGCCAAGGGGATTCCCCATGTGACAGATTTAGAAGCAGTTCATAATACTTTTATATGGCAATTTGGCGTGTTTGTACTTGAGATGGCTAAAAGGTGCTCTAGTTCGAATTGTAAACATTACGGTGTGCCACCTATTGTCAACTTCTGGTGCTAACAAATCAGATAATATCGAATTAAATCTCACCTTTCACAACTTTTTGTTTGTTTTTGAGCATAAAATCATAAATATATTTCAGTTACAAGAATATTTATCAAGATAGATATAAAAATGTATAACATTTATGTTTTGGTATACATGGTGCTGCCACCTGTCCAAGGAAAAATAACTATTATAATCAACCATGTAAATAAACAAACTGTAATGTTTACAATTTGAACTAGTTGCTGTCAAGCCATTGGCACTTTTTTCCTTTTCTTGTTGATTTCAGTGAAACCTGCCCCGGTTCCTGACCTTCACATTTCCCCTCCTAATTCATCAACTACTCTCCGGGTGTGGTGGGGGAAGGCACATACAACACGTGAGCTTGTTTACACTCTGAAATTTAGTGCCAAAAACTTCCTTCATCAGGTATATCTTAGTATCATTTGTATGGGAGCATGTTGATGGCTGCTTGTATTGGCTTCATGAAATTTAAAGCGATTTGTCAGTCAAAAAATTTGAATGCAAAAGGAGACGAATCTTTGTTTACAAACACTTATTTCCTGCATTCTGATTGGCTGTGAGGGCATTGTTTACAAACATCATCCTTCTGTTTACAAAACGACTGTCGATTCGCTTTAACCACAGCTTGAAATGCGATTTCTCACTGTAACCGGGAACTGAAACTTTCGAGCTTAGAGGGTCTCATCCCGCTTGGTTTACAGATGCTGCCCTTATTAAAGGGAGACATCCGAAAGATATTGTCCGGCGGGCACTATTTGTTTTTGTTTTGATTAGCGTAGTGTCACCGTTGATTAACAGACGGCGCTGTGCGTTATGGCACAGGCCCCTGGAGAGCTATCAGTGAGTTTTAACACGTATCTAACCCAAAAAACGCTAGTTTGTAAAAAACGCACCACGAGCTCACGAATTCGTGAGCTTGGTGTGTTTTCCGTTTGGTAAAATCCTCCGGATTTCCCAAAACGCATGCGTGTGTATCCCAGAATCCTTCGCGTGTATCTTACCCTGCCAGAATTGGCTTCCATCTTGGTTTTTACGGCCAATTTCTGTCCGCTAGGCCGCTGCTTTGAATGCAAAAATTTTACCCCTCCGAATTACTTTATCAACCAAATATTGCTAATTTTCGTCCCTTTTACGAGCAGCGACTAAATGTGGCACACAGAAAGAAAAAACGATCTCATCTCGAGATAAAATGAATCTCCAACTCTTGTCCCTAAAATGAGTTTCTTTTGCAACTCGAATAGACATAACTGGGTCTCCACACGAGATGACATTGTCTCCAACTGGTTAAAATGATTCTCAGCTGTTTCCACCGGATTGTCTGTTGTCTCGAATAAAAAAAGTTATGTCTCCATATATATAAAAAAACGTTTTACACCCAGTGGGTTTCGAACGCAGGACCCTCTGATCACAAGTCGGACACCAACCACCACACCACCGAGCTCCTCATATGAGCAGATTTTGGTTCCCCTCGGTTTGTTTCCACTTTTCTCCAGCTGATGCCCTGTCCCATCGACCGGATAACTGAGAAAACTCAAAATGAGTAGACTTTGTCTCTACTTCAGAATGAGACTCCAGTTGCAGTTATCTCCAGTCGATGCAAGAGGGCTCCATGGCCTTAGAAAACTGGTACGTGTTCGAGTAGCAAAGAAACTCATTTTAGGGACAAAATAGTTGGCTGGAGATGAGATCGATTTTTTTTCTGTGCAGTAGACTAGTTATTTGTCGGAACTATTTCTTCTATGTGCATGATCACCCGATGCATGTGTACTCAGGTTTGTTTACAGCAACCATCATGGCCGACGCCGTTTGATGAAATTTAAAAACACGACTTAAATTGCTTTCCCCGTAGCCTCACATCATGATTCTTGTGCGACCAGAGATAATGAAATATTCCCATCTGTTCGCTCTTTTAATTTAAAATTACAACCTGGCCCATATTCCGAGACAGGCCATTTTCAGAAAGAACTTGCTGAACAGTGTCCTTGGCAACAGCCGCCATTTTGACCACAACCCATCTCGACTACCAAGCGTTGTGACATCGCTCCGCCCTCCGACTACGCTCGCACAAACCCTTGATGAACTTCGCTGTGGTAACCTGTTTCCAACCGGATGTTCCTGTTTGTGGACTGACTCTCGCTGTTAGTTTTCGTTTTTCAACATAGATCGTTAACATTTGCAATAAACCTGAGCATTTCTAAATACCACGTCAGTTTTTCTGTACACCTCACTCCTCTGGTTTAGAAAATTGGCGTTATTTTTGTCCAACAGCATAGTTCATGCGAGTAGTGGGTAAATCGCAATTGATAGAATGGCTGACCATCCTCGTTCCTAATACTTTCCAACCACAAAATATACAGCAGTTGGTTTAATTGGCTTGTTGCCAACCTGGGAGCGAGGTTGACTAACAAGTGTTCTGATTGGTGCACCGCAACTCGAGGTGCGAGAGAAACAGAAATCCTGGCGAAGTTCTCCAAGGGTTTGTGCGTACGAAGTATGAGGTAGTACAGACACATGGTAGGCCATGATGACCACAACCAGGAAAGTAGGACGCTCGTCACCATGGTCACATGATCAGTGGCCTACGTATTGTTTGATTACTCCGCTGGGCTGATGACGTCATCAACATGGATCGTGAGTTCAAGCAGGGATAAATCTATGATCCCACGCAGGTGGACTGATGATGATAATAATCACCCTGGGGAATCGCGGTACATCTCGACGCGGAGGTTCACCATATAGCCGCGTCATTCTGCATGAAATTCACCCGTGAATGCAGTTTGTGAGGGGAATTGCAGAAAAACGAGACACCATTTTCCATATATGAAACATCCAGAAGAAAGTTTACATCCACAGTTTCCAGATGAAATGCAAAAGGATGGACAAACTATTCGGCATCAATGTAAAATCCATGCTGAAAATGGAAGACATGGAAGAAGCGGTGCCCTCCATCGTGACGCTGTGACAATCGCTTCGTCATCGATGGCGTGTTGCACAAGGCGGTAACTACTGGTGACATTCGGCAGATTCTCGTCCAAAGAGGCAGGTTGTGGACCAAAAAAACCCTGTTCTTATTCATTTCATGTGGTAACTGTGGATGTAAACTTTCTTCTGGATGTTTCATATATGGAAAATCGTGTCTCATTTTTCTGCAATTCCCCTCACAAAGTACTGCATTCACGGGTGAATTTCATGTAGAATGACGCGGCGAGATGGCGGACCTCCGCGTCGAGATGGTATCGCGATTCCCCAGGGTGATAATAATCGAAGTGGGTCACTCTCAAGCTTATGAAATCTGACGCATTTATGTTATGATGTAGCTTGTCGTGGACTCCATACCAGCGGCAAAAACCCAACAAGGTTACGACGCAGGTGGGACAGGGATCAAAGTCCCACTGGAATCATAGTCCGGTCTTATTGTTCAGCGAAGGATTAGAATGTATGGCTAGAGAGACCATGACTATTAGAATATACATGTAACCTTACAATAGCAGGCTATTGTTTGGCGGACTTGCATTCCTAGGACGTTGATTCCTGTCACACTTGTAATGATATAATATGATATGATAATAGATGGAAAGCCATCTCTGATCTGACCTCGGTTGGTCTGACACAGGACCATGCCTTAAGCGGTTTTTCCACGGTACAATATAATACTAAGGTCTCGTCGGTTACGGTTAAGGGGGCCCCGGAGCCCAATCGATTTGCCTTCTTATACAGAGTTGATCCGGAAACCAAACTGTGTGATATTAAGGACCTGGGATTCCAAGTGATAGGCCTGGATGTCGCTTCTCATCCAAATGCAAAGTATCAGTCGTTTAAATTAACCGTGCCGCTGTCTGAGTTCAAAGACCTGTTCGACGGAGACTTGTGGCCACATGGCATGAGGATCAGAAAGTATACCCCTCCGCGACGAGAGGTAGAACCTACGGATGGACGATAATGGATAGTGTCTATTTGATCTTAATAACTATGTTCAGTTTGTGTACTTACAATTCCCACGGACTTGGTGATGGAAGGGTGGAGTATATTGATAAACTACTTGCTGATCATGACATCATTTTAATTCAGGAACACTGGTTATTACCTGATAACCTGGACTCGTTTGAGAAACTTTTTGAAGGCGTTTGCTCCATTGGTACTTCAAGTGTGGATGATACGGAACTATTAGTTGGTAGGCCACATGGAGGATGCTCAATACTGTGGAAGGGTACCATGCAGAGTGAGGTAAAATCTCTTGACTCAAACAGTAAACGTATATGTGCAGGAGTGGTGAGCTCGGAGCACGGGCCAAGCATTTTCATTGCTAATCTGTATATGCCAACTGATACAAATTACAATTTAGAAAACCGCGAGGTTTTTAGCCAAGTGCTCGACGATCTATCCCGTCTGATCACTGAAAGCAACTGCGATCATCTCATTCTGGGTGGAGATTTTAACACAGAATTTAGTAGGAACAATTCAGACCACACTAGATTACTCCTTGAGTTCATGAGGAAGGAGAATTTAGTAAGCCTTCTCCAACATCATAATGCCAACGTACAACATACGTACGAGAGTAAGATCACAGGTTATTGTTCAACCCTGGATCACTTTCTAGTTAGCGAGAATCTGGTCGAGCATGTACTAAAATATAACTCCATACATACAGGTGATAATCTTTCCGACCACTGTCCTGTGTCACTCAATCTGTCGGGGATTGACATACGACATGATTCCTCTAACGGGTCTAAGAATGTCAGACTTCAGTGGGACAAAGCATCCAAAGAAAACTTGGCTAATTACTCTCAATATCTTGACAACTTGCTTCAAAGAATCACACTTCCAGATAGTCTTTATCGTTGCAATAATTTAGACTGCTCATGTGAATTGCATAAGGGTGAAATTGATATGCTTTATGATGAAATTGTTTCAGCTTGCCTGGAAGCTGGCTTTGAATCTATTCCTGTTTCTGATTTCAATAAGAGAGGTCGCCCTATACCAGGATGGAACGAACTTGTCTCAAAAGAAAGAGAAACTGCTATTTTTTGGCACAATATTTGGAAGTCTATGGGATCACCAAGGACAGGTCCTGTTGCTGATATCAGGAGAAATACACGTGTAAAATACCACCTCGCTATTCGCTTGGCAAGGAAAAACAAGGACTCTATACTTGCAAATAAGATGGCAAACTCTCTGCTTGGAAACAGAAACAGGGACTTCTGGAAAGAAGTAAAAAAGGTTTCTTCCTCTAAGAAGGGTCTCCCCAAAACTGTCGATGGGAAACAAGGCAACGAAGCTATCAGCAATCTGTTTGCTAGGAAATATGATGAGCTGTATAATTCCGTGCCTTATAATGAGGCTGACATGTCTGATATACGGTCTGATATTTCCTCACAAATCAGAAATGGTTGTTGTCAAACTCATCACTGTGAAATGATAACACCTTTATCTGTTGAAGCGATCTGTGAGGCCGTCAATAAGTTGAAGTATAACAAAGATGATGGCTACTTGGGATTGTCAACCAACCATTTGAAACACGGCCCTCTTAGGTTAAAGGTTGTCATATCTGTTCTTTTCTCCGCCATGCTGAAGCATGGCTTCATACCTGAACAAATTCTGTACTCTACTATTATATCCATTCCAAAAAATTGTCGAAAATCCCTTTCAGATTCAAAAAATTATCGGGGCATTGCACTCAGCAGCCCATTCTGTAAATTGCTGGAACAATGTATTCTATCCAGATGCGAAGAGCAGCTCTCGACCACTGATTTACAGTTTGGGTTCAAGAAGAAGATGTCAACCACGCACTGTACCTATCTCCTGAAGGAGACCATTCAATACTATCTGAATGGAGGAGGAGAAGTATACGCAATGCTGTTGGATGCATCTAAGGCATTCGACCGCGTTGAGTATGTCCAACTCTTCAGATCACTCATTAAGAAAGGCATATGTCCCATATTCAGCAGAATCCTTGTATTTATGTACACCAATCAGTGGTCGAGAGTCAGATGGGCCAAAAGGGTGAATGTCGTCCTGGGTACCCCTAAAGGGTACCCAGGTCGAACCTGGGTATCCCTAAATGGCACCCAGGTACGTGCTGGGTACCCTTTAGGAACCTAAAGGATACCCAGTTTGAAATTCGTCATGCTCGCAAGTGTAACACGTGCCGGGAGATGACATTTTGGCGACCAGAGTGCCAGACTCGCGTCTAAAACAGTATCTCATCGGTATACCGTCCTACAGAGATGGCATTTTTGTGTCCAAAGGCCGCGAAGTTAAAAGCAAATGTTGAGGTCGACAGTGACGGGAAATTTAGACCAAAGCCAGGAGTTAAGGCAGACCCCAAGTTGCAATGGTTGGCACGGGATGTCTTGGTCTGCTCCGGAAGGGGCAATTGTCAACGCGGGTGCGGCGGCATGGGAATGTACATACCAGGTCGGTGATCGCTAATAGGCCTATTGATAGCCCCCCCCCCCC
>NMRB01004059.1:24384-46018 GCA_002633025.1 Notospermus geniculatus | reverse complement strand
GACAAAACAAATTTTTGCTCTAAAAGGTCATTTCCCCTCTTCGAGGCAAGTTATTGTAGTGACTGTCAGATGTAGGGAAAATGCATCTGAGAGGGTGTAAATTTTCAATTTTTTTCTGGGGGAGGGCCCCATACCCCCTCCAGCTTCACGTTTCAGACTCAATCAATTTTGCTAGCTATGCTCCTGGTGCATTGGTAATACAACAATCTCCAACCTGAAAAAACCTGAATTGTAGGAACTCGGGAGTCGGACAACGAAATATTCACCTCTCTGTCATGAATGGCTTACCGCCTTAAAAATTGAAATACAGTGCTCCCTCGCTCTTATGAACCTCGATTTTACAAACTCCCGGATATTACGAACCCAACGTCTGGCTCCTAAAATTTCATGACCTGTATGTAAATCCTCACTATTACGAACTCTGCATTAGTATGAACTTAACCCTTGGACTCCGAAGGGTTCGTAATAGCAAGGGGGAGGGGGACTGTACAACAAAATGATTCTGTGCGCAGATTTCATTATTGGCCAATCCTTCTTGTCTCTCATTTTGTTCCTTATGACTTAGCAGTAGTTTGCATTATTTGATTTTTGCCAGACCTTGACCCGATTAGGCACTCTCCATTATGCCTTTAATCCGTCCTTGCAAATTGTGAGTAAAAAGATGAGTTCTTAACAATGAGATTCCTGTCAAAACTTCATCTCTGAAATAATGCCGTCTGGAAACTGGTCAGATCTCAAACTATCCTTTAACTGACATAACAACATCCATGAGACCTCTCCCAAGAACATGCAGCGAGTCCTCGCCAATACCGTCTTCCTACATATACATGTATGCTGGCTGAACAATCTAACGAGCTCAGTACATTTTGTGGGCTTACAGCAGGGGTTACGATTAGGTACATGTAACTATGGGCCTGAAGACGGTATTGGCGAGGACTCCCTCTACATCCTCAGTGTCAGATGTCAACGTCGTGATGTGTCTGAAAAATTTTCATATTTCGGTTTAAGAAAATTTTACATGACACCTTGTCATGTAAAATTTTACATATCACCTTGTCGTGCTGAATTGCCCAAAATGACGACAGTTTGATTTGGCATATTAGTAGGTGAAAACACGGTGTGGATAAGGTGGTGATGCAGTTGTCAGCATGGTAGACATGCGGTACAACTGCGGTCAAACGTGGTGTGTTACAAGGGTGATGTGCGGTGTTAACACGGTCATCTATGGTCCATATGCGGTCTAGGGGATATTGCGAGGTGGCCGGAAGGTGTTGGGGGCAATAACACGGTAGCCATTTTTAGCTCACCGAGGTGAGCTATTACGATGGTGGTGTGTCCGTCGTCCGTCGTCGTCTGTCGTCGTCCGTCGTCGTCGTCGTTGTCCGTTAGCAGGGCACGTTTCGTAACCGCCGGAGCTATTGATCTGAATCTTGGTACCTATATACCCCTAGGTCAGATGTATATGCATTGGAGGGGTACCTTTCAAAATGCCAAGTTTCGGCTTGATTGGACATCCAATATGGCCGCCAGGTGGCGTAACCTGAAAATCAAATAAGTGCTATTACTCAGGAACGACTTGACGTAGAGTGCTCAAATTTGATGTTTACCTCCCTCTAGATGACCTTTACATGCATGTCGAATTTCGGCGTGATTTGACTTCCAACATGGCCACCAGGTTGCGTAACCCGAAAATCGTCAAAGTGCTGTAACTCAGGAACGACTTGACCCAAAGCGCTCGAATGGGCTATGTGGCCCCCTGCAGATGACCTTTATGTGCATCTGAAGTTCCGGCCCGATCAGACATCCAATATGGCCACCAGGTGGCTCCCAAATCATCAAAGTCCTACTCGGAAATGACTTGACCCAGATTGGTCATCCCTCTGTCATTAGACTATTATGTCCAACCCGGTGAGCACATGGTCCATGGACCATTTCATTCAGCGGTTCTGAAGAGTTGTGACAGGTGACGACAAGGTAGCAACTCGGTGATTCCCGGTTTTGAGAACTGCCGTGAAAATTTCAAACATTTTGAAAATCCTGCGGTTCCAAAAATGAGGTGGCGGTCTATGGCGAACACACTCACGGTGTCATTGAAGTTCAGCACGGTTTTGAACTGTGCTGAACCGCTGTCAGAACCGCCCTCATGTGAGGCCTGCTTAAGAGTGCACTGGCCAGTGCATAAGACCACTTATGCACACACACTGAAGTTACCGTACCCACAGTTATCTTTGGAGATTCAAGACCATTCTTACTGTTTCATCATATTCAATAATGGTTTTAAATTCCTTGTCAATTTGTCCCATGATATTTGGAGTTTGAAGTTTTGACAGCTTGTTTTCCCTTACCTTGCTGCACATGCTTTTAGTTACATCCACCTTGTATAATATATTCCTAATTTAGTTTGCATGCAAAAATACTCAATGTCAGTGCTTCATGTTTGAAATCTAAAGGAGCTCAATCAGTTGAGTTCCTCAAAGGCTCGAGAGGAGAGCTGTTCACACTTGCACCTGAACTTCAAAGATGCTGAGGAGTGCGGTCAATCAAGCTCCTCGGCGCGATGTTGCGGGCACGCAGGGGCGCGAGCGTGATTGCGCCCGTCTTACGTGAAGCACTGCAATGTGATTATTGTCTACTGACTGTCAAACACCAAACCCAGTTTGGTGGTTTTTAGCTCACCTCTGTGAGGTGAGCTTCTCCCATGGTGTGTCGTCCGTCGTCGTCGTCGTCCGTCGTCGTTAACAGGGGTGGCACGTTTCTAAACTGCTTGGGTTACAAACTTGAAATTTGGTGTACAGGTTATGGTGGGTTCCTCTGATGAGACTTCATCACATAAATCCCGGGTTTTTGATTTGACCTACTTTTCAAGGTCACAGAGGTCAAAGTTCAAAAATCACTGTTTGGTGGCACATTTCATTGCTATTTGACATAGAGTGTTGTGATTTGGTGTGAAGATATATCTAGGCACCCTGCACGAATGCACCAAATTTCAACCCGATCAGACTTCAAATACGGCCGCCAGGAAGCCATCTTGAAAAATGGACTTTGACCCACATTTTATAAATAGGAGTAGGTAGGATGTTTTAACGTTGCCAATATATGTATCTAGGTACCGTATAAATATATGGTAAATTTCAGTCAGATTCGACGTCAAATATGGCCGCCAGGGAGCCATCTTGAAAAATGGACTTTGACCCACACCTCATAAATAGTGGGAGCTAGGATGCTTTAACCGTGCCTAAATATGTGTCTTGGTACCGTCTACGCCAAATTTCGGTTCGATTGGACTTCAACACTCGCCATGGCTGCCAGGCGGCCATCTTGAAAAATTTACTTTGGCCATATTTCATCGGTAGTAAATGTTACGATGTTTCTGCACTAATCCTTCACCATTCAGTGTATCACCAGGCTACTCACACTTCATACTCTGTCACAGAGGTGAGCACAATGGCCCTGGCCATTTCATTTGTTGCTTGGAAACTGATTTTCTGTAGATGAAAACTTTCAGCAGGTTTTGACCATTGACTTTGGTAGAACATTCTTACCATTGTCAACCCTGGTACCACGCCCTCTGAAGATATTTCAATATGACACTTCTTGAAACAGTGAAAGTGCTTTGCTGTGACAGAGATTAGATAAGAAGTACATGTAATGTAGTTCAAACTTGAGATCCAGGGGCCATATGCATAAAACTTCCTTAAGTTAAGTGTAAAACTTACACTTAAAGTCTAAGGATTTCACTTTACCAAGTGCCATACTTAAGGTGTATGCATAAAACTAACTAAGGGCATACTCAGCTAAGGGCAACCCTTAACTAAAGTATTTCCAGGAATTGTGGTGTCAGCCAATGAAATTTCAGTATTCAAGGGGTTTCCCAGATTTCTTGAGTGTTATACTTAAGGAAGGTTTCTCAAATGTAGGCTGCATTGTACATGAACATGACTGCAGGCAATGCTGTAATGCACATTTTACATGTTTTAGTATGTTAGGAACTGTGTAAAGTGGCTATTAACGGTGGAAAACAAAAAAGAGGTTACCAAATTGGTAGGACAGAAAGAGGATACATGGTCTGTCAAATCAAAATCCTTGGCACAGTTCAATGTTATCCCACCCTAGCCTACATGTAGCACATAATTTCCCCGGCCTATTTGGCTAGCATGCATTAAAAAACAGCTTGGATAGCATATTCCAACCTGTGCCTGCCACAACTGTGAAGTTAAGGAGTCAGTTAAGGGAACTGTGACCACACTTAGAGTTAAGGGTGATTTTGAGGCTTTCACTGTTCCAAAGTAGCTTTCTGCATCTCCCTTAAGTTAAGATTTCCACTTTAGTGGTAGTTTGAGGGAATCCCTTGGGATTTTCATACTTAAGTAGTTTTATGCATATGGCCCCAGGCCTCTGCCTGACATTCATTGTACATGTACCTGGTACAGTACATAATTTACTGTTGTCCCAATGGCTTAGCCTCCATTGTTTTCTCAATGCATTGTCTGCTGTAAAACCTGGCGTCCACTAGGGCGCGGACAAGACGCGGAATGCAAATTTAGTAAATCCACATTCATTCAGCAACCTCTCCGCATATTCTTGAAAGATACCGTTCACTGTCTTATCATTCCTGAAAATGGCGTTTCTGCACTTTCGGGAGAGGGCAAAATGCCCAATTAGTCATTGACGTGGAAAGAATGCCGAAATGAATAATTTGCTTCAGCAACCCTTCCTGATATTGTCGGCGCTCTAGTGGACGCCACCCATCATGCCCATTACGCATCAAAATCTACCACCTGCAGTGTGATGGCTTCATTACCAAATCGGTTTCATTTTCTTAAAATGCCTGTAAAAACCCTGCACAGTTTTCTTTAACAAAAACATACACTGGGTTTCCTCAGCTCTTCTGTTATATTTAGTCATGTGACTATTTAAGTTCGAAATTTTTTAGTCATTTCCAAGTCATCTTAGTCAAATAAAAGTGTCAACCTATTGTACAGCGAACGATGTAGCGCGCCGCATAAATTATTGATCCATTGCCAGTCAGGTGATAAGCTATTTAAAGCCAGGCGGGGGACTCCATGACGTTCCTAACGAGTGGTGTACTACATGTGCTTGTTGATGAAGTTCTGACCGGCCATTCCTGCGGGATTTGCGAGGATTTGGAGTAGCGTGGGCCTTATCACCAGCATGACGGGCGTGTGAGGGGGTCACTGGAGAGGCTAAATTGGTTCAACTGTAACTTAGGGGTCTTGGGTAAAAATTAGGGTTCGTCATTGTGACGTTTGTCAACGAATATATATTCGTCAGTTAGAATTTATTTTCGTTTTCTGACTAGTTGACGAATGGGCTGCGGAAACCCAGCATACATGTACCAGTATAGCGAAAGATGATCTAAATTCAGCACTTACACATGACATAACTGCATGAAAATCAAACATTGCATGATCTTGATCATGATCTGGATCCCATTTGGGCACCACTCAGTTTTGATATCGACTGCTAAGATATGTCATGCACCTTTTAAAGATGTTACAGCTGTCCCCTTCCTTTCTGCCAGATTGATTTAAGGACAATTTTTCCTTAAGCCTGCCGCACACGAGTGCGATTTTGTCTCTTTTGCCTCTAGGAGCGTTTTGTCTCAGCATCTTGTCACTGACTGCACACGGTGCATCAGCCGCTGCACATGATTAAATTTGCATCCTGTAGATGTGGCATGACGTCATTCAAGCATGTTTGATCTGCGTTGGAGGCAAAAAAATCTGTCTCTGCATCTGCCTCCGACCACCACACACGATGACATTTGCATGTAGGAGGCAAAAATCTCCATAGTTGGAGGCAAAATTGCACTCGTGTGCTGCCCACTTTATGACGCAGTGTCTCTTGCACCTGTAGTGTAACACTAATAGAGAGTATGTAAGTGTCTGCTTCTGTTGTTCCATGTTGGGGATTAAAGGTATATTGCTATAGAAACAAATCACCAGAGATTAGAATGTAACATGATGATCTATTGTTCTTGGGACAGTTTTTCCTGGGGACATTCTTTCCTGTCACACCTCTTCAAATGATTTCTCTCATTTTCTTCTGATAGTATATAAGTAAAGTTGTCTCTGAATTTCGCAAATTTTCGACCTCAACCGGGGTCTTCCTCAAGTACTTTCTAGTAGAGATCCCAGAAGTGAATGATGGGATTTCACTTCTGGGATCTCTACCAGCAAGTGCCTGAGGAAGACCCCGGTGGGTCGAAAATTTGTGAAATTCGGAGACGACTTTACTCATACTAACATTTTGTGCGTCATTTTTGTGCTCTATGTTGGATACCTCGTTTTCTTCTAGTGTCAATCAAGGGACAACATCACGTACGAGGAGCCCATCGACACCCTCAAACCGATGGACATCTTAGAAGAGGAGGAACTGGAGCGCATCAGCTCCTTGCTGCAGCGAGACAACCTCGTCCGCGGCCTCGGCATCGTTGAACACGTCTACCGTCTGCTTCATTGTACGCCGGGTACCATGGGATACCTGAAGGGTCCTGAGCCTCCACGGCAATATAATGTAAGTATAGTGGACGGGGGCATCAATTCAAGCAACGACCGCAGATTTCAGCAGACCACTGTTGACATTTCTAAAAAAACATTTTTTTCGTTCATTACATGGGAAACTAACAATATTCGGACCATTGTTATAAATTTCTTACATTCTACGAGTAGAATAGGTTTTTTCTGGTCTCAAACCTACTTCAGAAGTTTACCATAAGCCTCGTTTACACTGGTCACGGAAAAAGCGATCCGTGCTCGGACCGGTCCCGGCACGGTTCGTCATCTGGCGATCTGCCCCGTTTACACTGGCACAGTGGAACCGAGCCAGTTGGCGGGTCCCTTGAGCTCTCCCATCAGTTCAGTCGATCGGAGGTACGAAAATCAAACGAAAAATCAAACGACGATGGGAACAAAATGGATGCCGCCATGGAAAATCACTCACAAATTCCCGCTAATGACGTCATTCATAATTCGCAGAACACAATTTAGCAACCGAGCCGAGATCGGTTACCGTTTACACAGCAGTTTATCGAAGCGATCCGATCTCGGACCGGTTCGAGATCACCTCCAACTGGTGGTCTCGGCACGGTTCGATTTGGAACCGATCCTGGCACGCTTGTCCCGTTTACACTTGCTATTTTTTTGGCAATCCGATTTCGGACCGGTCCGAGATCGGTTATTTTTGCTCAGTGTAAACGGGGCTATAGATCCCTTAGTGACACCTATGTAAGGCTTAAAATACACCCCTCACTATTTTCATCTACACGTAGTCCATCCTTCAATACTTTGACCATTATTTCGAACTTTCGCAAAGGCATTGCAAACTTTTTCAGCATCAACTTGGACTTGCTAGGCTACGCCTGATTGCACAGGTCAAATCTTTGCCAATTCTTGCCCATTCCACG
This sequence comes from Notospermus geniculatus, assembly GCA_002633025.1. Lineage (NCBI taxonomy): Eukaryota > Metazoa > Nemertea > Pilidiophora > Heteronemertea > Lineidae > Notospermus > Notospermus geniculatus. The sequence goes on along the minus strand of NMRB01004059.1, from coordinate 38,592 downwards.
TACCACCATTCCCTCTGTGCATTGAACTGCCTGAAATAAGAATTTTTTTGCCCATCCAGTCCAAACCCTTCTCACAACAAAAATCTTGTTTCACTTCCCAATGTTCTTCCTCGCACTGGTCAGTAGTTGACTAGGTCCTCGAAAAAGTTTTTAGTTTTCCCAACATATTCCTATTTCAAATTTTACAGAACTTTTTATCGATCTACAAGTGCCTTATTTCCACACACGACAGTAATTGACCGATATTTTATTTCGCATGCCGTCACTGATACAGTTATATTTGTTTCATGTCACATGACCACAGTGACTCCGACTTCGAGTGTAGGGAGGTCTTATCACTGAATGACCTGTTGATAATCACTGATTGATACAGGGAGTCCTCGCTAATAAGTCCTCAGGCCCATAATTATTGAGGGCCCCTCTTGTATTGTGTGTATGATGATTGGCTATAGAGAGTGTGCAGTGGCTCAATGGGTTGGATGAATAAAGACTAGTAAATGCTTTTACTTGAATTTTGCAGTACAAATGCACTACGCTATGCTGTAGAAATCGGAAGAAAAAGAATTTGCTAGCTTTTAGGCCAGACCCAAAAATATGTCTGTTTGCTGTAACCCGACCGACCCTACGTAAATGGTACCGACCCAAAACTTTTTATAGGGGTAATAGCCATTATGTTTTTTTATGCCCCAAAGGACCCAATTTGCCGACCGGCAATGACGAAGTAATGCCGACCTAAAACTTTTTACACTTCAAATCTGAATGCCAATACGTCATAAACCCAAAAAGACATTGGCCCGTATTCTGGAAGCCTCCTTAACCCTAAGGTCCACTTTAGGCTTTTGTATTCTGCCCTGCAAACAATGCTAAAGGTAAACCTTAGAGTTAAGGAAGCTTCTAGAATACGGCCCATTGTTTTTAAACACTAGTATATTTTTATTTCATTTTGTGGAAATAGCTAATTTTTTTCCACCTCCAACTAAAAAAAATAAAAATATATGCCTACCTACCTACCCAAGCTGTTACGGCAGGGTAGGGTTACAGCAAACAGACATATTTTTGGGTCTGGCCTTATTCATATCNAAAATCCAAGGATTTGGGGTTTTTAAGGGTAGCATGGCCAAGAGCAGTGATCGATGGCAATGAATTTATGCCCTGCCTCTGCTGCTGGCATCTCCTATTCACTTTGACGATGTTTGATGAGTTCACGCCTGTATATTTTTCCCCAAAATGGCGTTTTGAGCATGCGGGTGGTTAAAAAAACAAAGCCTTCCCGCATGTGCAAAAAATTTTTTTTCGAATTTAGAGCATTTTAAACATGCGGGAGGAAAAAAATTTTTTTTCACTTTTGGGATTTGGGGCATGAGGGAAATCCGTTAAACGAACAATCAAATTGGTATGGCCTTATTTCGAACTTTCGGAATGGCATTACAAACTTTTTCAGCATCAGCTTGGACTTGCTAGGCTACGCCTGATTGCACAGGTCAAATCTTTGCCAATTCTTGCCCATTCCACGTACCACCATTCCCTTTGCGCATTGAACTGCCTGAAATAAGAATTTTTTTGCCCATCCTTTCCAAACCCTTCTCACAACAAAAATTTTCTTCCTCGCACTGGTTATGCTGGTCAGTAGTTGACTACATGTAGGTCCTCGAAAAAGATTTAGTTATCCCAACACATTCCTATTTCAAATTTTACAGAACTTTTTATCGATCTACAAGTGCCTTATTTCTACACACGACAGTAATTGATTGATATTTTATTTCGCATGCCGTCACCAATACGATTACATTTGTTTCATGTCACATGACCACAGTGACTCCGACTTTTGGTGCACATAGAGAGGTCTACTATTATCACTGAATGACCTGTTGATAATGATCACTGATAGTGAATATACATGTACAGGGAGACCTCGCTAATAAGTCCTCAGGCCCATAATTATTGAGGGCCTTCATGTATTGCGTGTATGATGATTGGCTATAGAGAGCGTGCAGTGGCTCAATGAGTCGGATGAATAAAGACTAGTCGATGCTTTTACTTGAATTTGGCAGTACAAATGCACTGAAATCTGAAGAAAAAGAATTTGCTAGCTTTTATTCATATCACCCATTGTGACGTCACGTTTGACCATGCTGGCATCCACGACAAAGTGTGCCATGTGTAGATCACGTCATGGGTTGAAGTCACACATGCTCCATTTGCACTGACGACAAAGTGCACCACGTGGTCGACGACGTCATTTGCTGTCCAATATGGCGGAGACTGATACAAGTGGCTTATCTGGTTGCGGGCCCACGAAAAGATTGTACAACCAGCATAGGAAGACGTTATTGGCGAGGACCCCCTGTATTTGTGCATTTCACTCTGTATGTACTGTACACGCAAATATTTTTGCGCTTAAAAATTCTCGCGAAAATCGCGAAATCAAAATTTCACCACGAATATTATTACCCGGTATCGCATAAAAGCTTTCCCCAACGATCCAGTCAGATTCTCTCCCGCTCGCTAACACTGGTTCCTTTGGCGTCCAAAGGTGGCGATTCGTGTCGGAGCACAGTGCTTTCCGCCACTCATCCCATCCCATGATTCATGTAGCGCAAATGGCAGACTCGCTTCCAGTGGTTATCATTCATTGATTTCTATTGTTTTGGAGTTACGATAGTGAAATAAAGTTTGTTACCGGGAAATAGTATTAATGCAATTGCAAGTTTGACATAGTGATCGCTATTGCTGCAGGGTCCCCGCCAGAGGGTACTTTGGGTACAAATATAGTACCCTAAAGAAATATGAGGGTACGATGTAGTACCCTGAAAAAAATCACTTCAGTAATGTTTTTCTTAAATTTGTTAACATTTCAAATGCAACTTTCATGCAGAAGGAAGACTAATTTTGCATTTTGGAGTGTAAAAAATGACTCTGGATGCAATTATTAACAAAAAAAAAAATTTGAAATTTTTTTTCAAAATTTTTTTCTCCCCCCTCCTTACAGGTCGTACCCTGGAAAAAAATCCTGGCGAAAACCCTGCGCTGGCATCTGTGTATGCGATGACTATGCATTGTTTACTTCGACTAAGGCATGATATCAGTATTGGTGATTTTAAGATGGCTATTTTTGGGCGCTTGACGCGAACATTAATCCACGCGAAACAGAAAAAAATTGCTCAATTCATGAAATATTATCCCGCGAACATTTTTGCGTGTACGGTCATGTATTTTGCACAACATGTACAGTCACAACACTTGTCTATCATGTCTGTAATAAAACATGCACTGAGCTGCTTCTCCCAAGACACAACATGATAAGTCAAGTGTGACACCAAAACTCTTTCTTTTTCACATGAACTTGAATCTCTCATCTCTTCCTCCTCTTTCCCACTTGCAGTTTTCAGCCATGAACGCAAAGGTTAGCATGAACCCAGTTTTCTCTCAGCCANTTTAGGCCGAAAGAAAGAAATAGAATCACTCAGACTTCACAATAGACAGACAATACAGAAATTAACAGATAATTCGGTCCTGACCTGTCAACTTCAGAGCGACTTCTACACTCAATAATTCAGTGGTATCGGCCTCCGCTCGAAGCTGTCACCCTCACCCACTGAAACACTTGGTGCCAAAGTCCGTTTCTGAACACTAGATGTCACTACCAGTTGTTGACGACCGTGCTCGATCAACCAGCCAATAAGCAATCAGCAAATAAGAAATGTTTCATGTTTTCCTCTAGTTGCGTGAAATACTGGTCGCTGATTGGTTGATGACAGTTTGTGCCATCTAGCATTCAGAACCATGATTAGGCCCCATCTGTGCCAATGGTTGAGAGCGTATAACTAGTATTAAGCTCGAGGCCACTGGGGACGAATGTGAGCGACTTCTGACTCGTTTGTGGTGGAGGGTCACATATTATACATGTAGGCCCTCTTCACACGGGAGCCGGTTTGCTCCAGTTCGAGACCAGGTTCACTTGCTTTTTGTGCCGTGAAAAAGCCATGTGTATGACCTGTACTATCCTTCCCTTTCATGGTGTATTACCGGTAGTGAACTGGCCTCGAACTGGATCGAACCGACTCAATGTAAAAGGCCTATAGAATTGTACTGCATTTCCTGTGTCAAAAGAATCAATATGTGGCTGCCTGTGTTTTCAACTCATCCCTATATGGTGTAGCTGCACCTAGCAAACTGGCATTTCACCTGTGGCTTAATTTTCATGCATTACAAGTTGCTTTAATTTTTTTTCGTGTTCAGAAATTTTTGTTTCATATTATAGAGGCCTTGCAATGACGTCATCATGGTGGCCATGCTGGAGGGCACAGGGCGCAGAGGTGTGAGCCGACCATGACGTGACTTGCGTGAAGTGCGCCACGCCATTGTTTGACGTAACGTCATTGGGACAGGCACGGCTCATTTCGCTGTGCCTCTGCAGCATGTGCCCCCAGCATGGCGGCTTGTGACATCATTTGCAAGGCCTCTATAGCAATGACGTGCGAGTATAAACATGTGTCTCCGTAAAAGTTATCAGAAACATTGCCAGCACCAAAAATTCAACAGAATAAAACAATGCAAAAGTGTTGCATCGCCGTGTTCGTGACGCACTGTGATAGGGATGAAATATCGTAAAAAAGAGTTACAACAGCTGACAGCGCATCCCAGTGGCGATAATTTGAAGCTTCCCGATTGCTTATTACATGATAACAAAAATTCATAAGCGAGCGGATGATAAGGAATTTTTTCATTGCTTAGAGTTGAATTCAGGAAACTTCAAATGCATCTCCAAATGGCTTGTCATTTCCATGTCCTTCATTCTAGCCTTATGCAGTCCGACGGTATCTTTTGAATAAATCTGTGAGTTATCAAAATAATTCTTGGTTTAGGGACAGCTTTTTATACATGGCCAGATAGTTTATAAAACCAGCTTGTACAACTGTGATTTTGGCATGGTAGATTTGTTGGGGTCAGTGAAAATGTCCGGTGCTGGTTCATAATGTAAAATCTGTTATTCAGCTTCAACTTGCTTCTACAAGTTCTATACTTACAGAATGTGCTAAAATGTGCTTTTGAGGTGCACTGTCCATGTGACTTTCTGTTTGAATGTGGTGAGAAATTGTCTACGATAATGAATAAGGGGACTTTAAAGCAAGAAAAATATTCCATGACCTTAACTTAAAACCTGACAAAACGTTCAGTCGCAATCTTGTGGTCAAAGAAAATGCGCTTGTTAAAACTACCTGCCCTTCAGGCTACTTTAAAAGTATATTCATTACCTAAGACCTCTCCTGTCTCCACCCCCTGACATGCCTGAGTAAAGTCCGGCCACATTTTCGACCCAATGGAATGCGGAAGCGAGGAAATGAGACATCCACAACCAGTGACGATCCGTTGCACACTACTGGGCACCACTTAAAGGAGCCCGGTATTACCACTTCTTCTCGACAGCTGGTGCCACCGCGCCACTCTCCAACCCAAGGGACTAAACTACATTGTCGGTGAATGGATCCGATTTCTCTGTACATTTTGTAATGGATTTTTGTAGTTCATGTTGCTGCCACTAGGTGGCTTCCTCTACGTCAGCAGTCAAATTACCCATCAGAGATCGCACACCGTTGTTCTTAAAGTCTGTTTGAATTCATACATGTACCTTATTCAAGAGTTGCGTGTGATTAAAGATCCGTGGAAAATCCAACTACGGTAATCACGGTGTACAATCAACCTTGCCGTACAGCTGCGGGAAAAAGTTCCGGTCACATACGCTTGGCAAAGCTGAGATTCCAAATCACTATAAATACCATGCTAAGGGCAAAATGATAACCCAATGCGAATGAATACGCTAAAAAAGCCTAGCTGCTGCAATATCCCCGAGAAATTCGCAGGAGAACGCATAGAAAATCGACAATTTTAAAATGAACTGTACGGCTATGGGAGAAGTCTAATTCTCCCGCAGCCGTACAGTTCATTTTAAAATTGCTGATTTTCGATGCGTTCTCCTGCGAATTTCTGGGAGATATTACAGCAGCATGCCTTTTATAGTGTATTCGTTCACCTAGGGCTGTCATTTTGCCCTTAGCAGTGGTATTTATAGTAATTTGGAATCTCAGCTTTGCCAAGCGTATGTGACCGGAACTTTCTCCCGCAGCTGTACGGCAAGGTTGATTGTACACCGTGGTAATATATTACCTAATTTCCACTTTCCATTGGGTTGATGTTAGATGTGGCCGGACTTCACCAGATGTTCGTAAGTACTGGTATCATAGAGGGAGCAGTGGCAAGGATGTCAAACTCGAACAGGTAGGCTGTGGGTTCGATTCCCTTTCAGCCTGCCACTTTGTGTGCTGCTCCTGTGTTCCCCTGTTTCTGGAGAGACTGGTTGATCAAACTAATTCGGGTGTCGATATCAGACTATAAAGCTAGGCCTATACAGTGCTTTGCACAATTGACCTACCTTCCGCGCATGTATCAGTACCATCCGCGTTACGCGGCGTACCACATACAGCGTCATCCGTGTTCCGTCCTCGTACATGTATCTTCCACGGATGTTCCGCAGCACCTTCGAAGGCACGCAGTGAATACGTAATGTCATTTGCGCGTGTGCATGGAGATCACGCGGAAAAGACGTGTGACTCAGACGTGCCCGTACCATGCACAATGAAGTGAAGCATATCTTGCGTGTGATGTAGGTGGAAGGTACATGGATAAGGGTAGGTCAGTTGTGCTCTGTACTATACTGTAAACCGTGAAATTTTCGCGTGTGTTTTATTTTTGCGATTTTTGCGGTCATGGGCCGAAACACGAACTTAAACAGCATGAAAATACCAACCCTTATGCATTTTCCATTGAATTATGAAGGTACACTGTAAACGCAGAAATGAGTCTTCGCGGTTTTCAAAAATGATAAATTCGCCAACTTTTAGCGTCGCGAAAATTTCACGGTTTACAGTAGTTACCGGTTTCGAGTGCAGCCATGACAAATGCATCCTGAAGAAATCAGGTCCTCTTAGCTTTAGCTCCCTAAACTCGCACGCACGAGGCCCTGAACAAACCAGCCACGTTCTGTGGAGTAGAATGGCCATGACGTCTAGATAGCTTACTCCCGATACTGATTCCTCACTGTGGCCATATGAAACTTACAATTTATTCTTTATTGCTACTTTCTAAGCGTTGGCAATATACATTCTGCTGCTTTTATCACATATTTGGTTATTTACTTCGATATTATTCCTTTTACGGTGGGGGAATGACACACTCGGAACAGCCAAGCTTCACGGATACCAGAAGCACGTTGCCTGACAACACTGGTCACGTGACTAGCAACGTAACTCTGTCGAACATGGCGGGTGATTCATTTGACCTACGGCTTTGGACGAGTAAACATCTCCCATTCAACGAAATACGCTGCATTCTGAAGCGAATAACAGATCATTTGTATAGCATATGACATTATTCACCCAAAATGTCATCTTAGTCAACCCCAAAGGATGAAAAAGTGCAGCATTTTACAGCCAAAGCGCGAGTTTTCGCTCGCCTCAAAAGCAACAGACAGCTGTAGGAAAAGTCATTAGCATAAATCTTTGCAGGAGGCGGGGCTTACTTTGATTGCAGCGCGCTGATTGGCCGCATGTTTTCTCGGCGGCAGTACTCCACGAAATGCTGCTGGTTTGTTCAGGGCCTCGTGCGTGCGAGTAGGGAGGTAAGCTAAGAGGACCTGATTTCTTCAGGATGTGACAAATGATGTTAATGTGAAGAATTTTATCTTTCCATGCCAATCTGTTTTCATATTCTTTACTCCGTTTCAATTTCCATCTCTCCCCATTCTTTATTCTGTGCACCTCTAGCTTCAAGCTGCTTCTAATCTTTCTCTAACATCAAACATAACTGTTGAACAGAACCAATGCAGGAACGCGTCATACACACCTCCAAGAAAACTACGTATGTAGGTCCGACATTGGCTGATGTTCATAAAAGGTAGCAAATACTTTACTTCAGGTTTTGCAGTACATTTACATTGGACTTCGCTGTGCAAATCTTAAGTAAAAGCATTTGCTAACTTTTATGAATACCAGCCCATGTTGTGTACCTCTCACTTTAATAGGTTGCATGTAACATGGGCAAGCAGTATAATGCCCTTCGTCAGGGACTGATCCAACGATGGTCACACTACTGCATTGCAGACTGTGACCTACATGTACAGTACATGTAAGGGGGGGCATGTAAGGGAGGGAGTCACTACGACCCTATTCAGTGCCCATTCATGGTTGATTGACCACCAATCAGGAGAATTTCTTTTGTATTGATCCGCTAGAACTTTGCTGCCATCTTTGGGGGGTAAAGTGCAGGTGACTGCTCCTAGCCCTGATAGCCGAGTGCTTTATCACGTCCGCTCATCAGGCGGCAGGTCCCGGGTTCGAATCCAGCCCAGGCCATATGGCCCTGACAGAGAAAATCAAATACAAGTACAAATACAGTCCTCCCTCGCTATTACGTACCTCGATTTAACGAACTCCCGGATATTACGAACCCAACGTGTGGCTCCCAAAATTTCACGGCATGTTTGTATTTAGGCATGTTTGGTCAGCCGTGAGACCCAATTCCTCACCATGATCAGTTACGTTGTGTACAATACAAACCAAATTATCCAAGCTTGGGTTTCAAGCCTCGGCTGAATGACTGACTGGACTAGTGCAATAAATGTTTTAATGATTTTTTAGCTTCAAACTGTGATTTTAGCGATTGTGTACCAGATTTCTTCATGCTTGCTGACGTACGGCAGCCTACTCAGTGTGGTCATCATGCCCCCACGGATGAATCCTCGCTATTACGAACTCCTCGTTATTACGAACTTACCCCTTGGACCCCGAGGGGTTCGTAATAGCGAGAGAGGACTGTACTGCTCCTATTCCCAATGGTTCATGTTCTTCTTTATTCTCCTTTGTGTGTGCCTATACGCACTGCCTCTTTTCTCCTACACATTCTATCAAAAGCTTGGTATTGCCAGAAATGCAGAGGACGAGTCAGTTTTACCACAGTCTGCAAAAAATTGCAGTTTATTCATGCCACTGTACTTCACAATTCTCACTCCACTAAATGAAGGTGGTGACGTAGGGCAAGTAAATCAATGGCTGCCTGCCTGGCAATTCCTGCATCATCCTCACTTAACAACTGCACTATGCCTTTGCCTCTAATTTTCAGCCACCTGCACCTGAGCAAAAACAAGCTTCGTCCCAACAAGACGTGCGCATCAGGGGACCGTTTGAATTCAACCGACGCATATACCGCGAAAAGGGCTCCGATAATAAATATTATTTATTCCAAGACTACATCCCTAGCTCTGTCTGCGGTCAGAAAACTGGCATTTGTAGTCGTCATTTGCATAAATTTCATGATACATCCCAACCTGCCCAACCTGTCAAATTCAAAATGAGCACCGCTAATAAAGCATCGCCTATCCAGTGTGACCAGGACAGAGCAGGGGACGCGAGTCAACCCGAGGTTAGTCTGACCTGCTGCTCAAATTCCTGCTTAGTGCCATTAGACCTTTCCAACACTCCGGCTGAGATCGCATCCGAGCTTAGGTGGTGATATCCCTCTGAGCTCAGAATGAGGAACCTGCAGAACTATACCACTCCTGGGGCGTATTCGAATCCTCCGTTCTTGATAACGACACTCTTGCTGACCCAGTTCATGTACATAGTTGCTGACTCAACTCGAAAACAGCAGTTTCGAACACTGAGAACACAACCCGAGTCAGGCCAAGAACATGTTCTCCCACTCAGCGGAGGGTTGACAAGAACATGTTCTTGGCCCAACTCGGATTGCATTCTCGGTGTTCGAAACTGCCGTTCTCGAGTTGAGTCAACAACTACATGAACTGGGTCAGCAGGAGTGTTGTCAAGAACGGGGATTCGAATACCCCCTTACCCTGGGTGGTGCTTTGAACGGTTGTGCGTATTTTCGAGTCTTGGTTGGTCTTGCACTGCGTCAATGACATTGTTAGCCCGCTTGGCCGCAAGGCCCAGCAGGGCTTATGCTGTGGTTGGGGTCATTGAGTGGTGGTCTGTCGTGCGTTAGTCCGTACGGCGGTACGTCCGTACGTCCGTAAACTTTGGTTTGTTAGCGCTCTAGCACCTTTATTTTTCGAGGAATCTTTTTGGTCCTTGGTGGGTGTATATATGGGCCTAAGATCTAGGTCGAGTTCGATTTTGAGTGCGGTTGGATTCCTCCAGGGGGCGTTTTGTGAAAAATTTCAAAGGGCTATAATTTGATAATGGTTCAAGCTATCGTTTTGAAACTTTGTACGCATTCACCTCTAGGTAATAGCAACTTACAGACAGAATTTCGGTGAAATCTGATTCTTGACTTTGCCACTAGGGGGCCAAAATCAAAATCACTAAAATTGCTATTTCTCCCTCACCAAGAGATGGATCTTTGTCAAATTTTTATCATGGGTATATCTAATGAGAATACATAAGATAATACTTGAGTTTTTTAATTTGACCTACTTTGGAAGGTCACAGGGGTAAAAGTTTTCTGAAATTACGAAATTGGCTCTTTTTGTAATGGCTTGACCGATTGCTTTGAAACTTCGCACATACATGTATTGAGGTCATCTCTGATAGAACCTGGCCATTGATTAGGCCCGAGGCCCCCATACCACCCAGATCATGGGGCCAAAACCCAAAACAAAAAGTGTTGTTTCTCCCTAACGAAGTGATGGATCTTCATCAAATTTCTATTAAGGGTAAATGGGATACATAACATAATACTGCTCCAAGCCAAGCGGGCACAGTGCCATTGGCACTATTTTTTTTTATGCATCTTCAGTCGTACTGCTTGCAGCGCCGCCCTAGTGTCATGATAAAAAGTTATGCAAATTCCTCATTGTTGAATTAGAAAGTGACTATAGTGCAAATTATATTCGTTACTATTTGGATCGCATGCGTTCTGAGGTGGTGTCTGAAACAGCACTGATATTGTGTCTATAAATGGATACCATCATCTGATTAACCCTTTCACAGCTGGTGTTAATTTCATCGAAACCAGAAAAAATGTACATGGTTCTGGAGAGTACGGAACCCTGTCAAATAGGTACCGGTATTCATCATGTTCATAGTATTCATTGGGAAGTACTCGGTGGGAAGGAGCCAAAGTGGTGTAGTGGTTTGGGTCTCCGACTAGCGGTCAGAGGGTCATGGGTTCGAATCCCACTGTGGTGTGAGACTTTGGGCAAGTCTCTTTGCCTTACTGGCCTCTCTCCACCCAATTGTATATTTAAATGTGTGGAAAGCTTGGAAATGCTCAGATTGTGGCACTGAATGAGCAGCTCATCTGAGTTCTACTGAAAGATTTCAGGATAGACTGGGGTTACAGTGTAAATCGGACGAGATCCTCTATGTTGCATCTTCGATAATCGAAGTGCGATCTGCTCGCCACTGCGTTACATCGCACATCACCCTTCGAGTAGACACGTCCGTGGCGAATCTCCTTGGCACGTTGCCAACTTTACCGGTCGACCGATCAGATTGCACTTTATATCGGGTCTCCGGCTACCACTAGGCCAGACCCAAAAATATGTCTGTTTGCTGTAACCCTACCCTGCCCTAATAGCTTGGGTAGGTAGGTAGGCATATATTTTTATTTCTTTTAGTTGGAGGTGGAAAAAAATTAGCAATTTCCGCGAAATAAAATAAAAATATACTAGTGTTTAAAAACAATGTCTTTCGGGGTTTATGATGCATTGGCATTCAGTTTTGAAGTGTAAAAAGTTTTAGGTCGGCATACTTTGTCATTGCCGGTCAGCAAATCGGGCCCTTTGGGGCATTAAAAAAACATATTGGCTATTACCCCTATAAAAAGTTTTGGGTCGGTACCATTTACGTAGGGTCGGTCGGGTTACGACAAACAGACATATTTTTGGGTCTGGCCCTATCGAGGGAATTTTACAACACCAGTTCTGATTGGCCTCCTCTTCAAGAGGCTATTTCTCAAAGGGTGATGTGCGATGTAATGCAGTGGTGAGCAGATCGCCCTTAGTACGATTATCAAAGATGCTATGTTGTTGATATCACACTATAAACTGAAACTTTAACTTTCCAATAAATAGACCTACCTACTTGACAGCGTTTCTAAATTACATTTTACTGTTTGGTCATTGCCTACATGTATTTTCACATTTGATAGTTACTTTGGCTGTGAAAGGGTTACATGTAAAATGCTTCGGTTGTGTATATAGGCTGGCTTGGAAGCATGACCGTCTGCGAAGGCTCTTGTGAGAAATTGTCTCGTGGTTTATATGAGGTGTTAGGTAGGGCTGGTATCTCTGTGTGCCTTGTAGTTGTAGTATAGGCTGCTTCATACCGTGGAATATATAACTTGGGAAAAGGGTTTTCTTCTGATGAGAGCAGAGGCTCCTTGAACGTGGTCTAATGTTCCGAGTTCCATCATGGTTGAGTACAGAATTTGCAAGTGAAAATGTCTGATTCCTATAAAGTGTTCAAAATGGCATTTACGGTACATATCACATCTGTTGGACAACGGTCAGGTGGCTGGACATTAAAGCTGAACTGCATGAACAAAAACACCACAGAGCTGCAGTATGGTGGTCTACAGAAGTGCAAACGCTCTTCGAAGTGCCTCCAGTTTGATATAAAACTACCGGCCTGTTTAGCGGCGCCACTGTATTCAGTCTCAGGCTTTCAATCGAGACACATCAAGAGATAGCGCCCAAGTGACAGAGCCTGTAGTTTTGGATTGCCCAGACCAGGGGCGGATCCAGAATCATGAGAAAGAGGGGGCACAGCCAGCGCACATCATGGAAAACCTTGGTCAAATTTTAACATCTTTTCAAAATTTCGAAATTTCCCGGTCAATTTTAAAGATTTTCCACAAAATAGAGGGGGGCACGGGCCGGGTGTGCCCCCCCCCCCCTTGGATCCGCGCCTGCAGACCACCGAGGTACTTCGGTGAGAGAAACAGTACCTTTGCCTTGTAGAGAACCTTTCCCTCCTGGATCCCTCTAGTTGCCACTTCTCTCTATCCACATCAACCTGTCTGCACCAAACTTTGTTACAAAATACGGTTGTGTGTTCACTTGTTTTGTTTTAAGACTTCTGTTCGCTTGTTTTGGTTTCAGTTTTGCATGCCTTAGTTTCAGCATTAGCATATACATGTGTATATCATATAAGGATTTTAAAATAATACTTTCAGTAGTTGTGATAATGAAAAATGATATGCTGGCATCACCAAATTGGTGCTTTGATGATCTCTGGCACCTTGCTAAGGTCACTTTTGGGAATAAACACAGATACCTCAATTTTGCTTGAACTTGTAGTCCGTGGACTGTTTTATTGGGCCCGCATTACAAAGAGCTATTCGGTATTCGCTTTTCGGTATAAAATAAAAAATCGGACATGCACGTTTCGAAATATAAGCGAATAGTGGCCCTCAGAGTAGTTTAGTCTTATGTAAACTACTCATCGAAATAACCTTGCTCGATTCACACTATACACGTGCCCTACGAAACGTGCCTAGAATACCGAATAGCGTATAGCTCTACATGTATGTAATAGGGGCCTTATAGATTTTAATTTGTGTGTGGAATTCACATAGGTACTTTTTTTTCTTCGAAAGTTGTGGCTTTTTCTATAGCTTCAGCTTTGCAACACCTATAACCATAAAAAGCATATGATTTCATAAAGAGATACAATAAGACTGAGATTATTAGCTCACTGGGGTGAGCTATTACGATGGTGCAGCGTCCGTCGTCCGTCGTCGTCGTCGTCCGTCGTCGTCGTTGTCCGTTAGCAGGGCACGTTTCGTAACCGCTGGAGCTATTGATCTGAAACTTGGTACATATATACCCCTAGGTCAGATGACCCACGACACCAGCTTTCGGTCCGATTCGACTCTCAGTTTGGCCACCAGGTGGCGGAAACCAAAAACACAAAAAGTGCAATAACTCCTGAACTAATGACTAGATCATCTTCAAATTTTTATCATAGGTGTAGCTAATAAGGATACATAACATATATAACGGGTTTTTGATTTGACCTACTTTTCAAGGTCACAGAGGTCAAAGTTCGACAAAAGTGACGAACCTGCCACAGTTTGTCATTATTTCACCGAGCAACTTCATATCTTGCATAAACATGCATTGGAGGGGTACCTTAAAAAATACCAAGTTTCGGCCCGATTCGACATCCAATATGGCCGCCAGGTGGCGTAACC
>NMRB01004059.1:4431-15853 GCA_002633025.1 Notospermus geniculatus | reverse complement strand
GGCCTTTCATCAAAAGAAAGTCAGTCTGTTCTAGAGTTTCGGATTGTAAAGTACCAGCCTGAAGAAGACCCCGGTTGGGGTCGAAAATTCGCAAACACTCTGGAAATTGCCTTTTTATTTATCATCAAAAGAAAGAGGGTCAAATGCAGATGTACTGTTTCGTCTCCATTACCATGATGCAGTTGCAAGGACTTTGGCTTATACCATTCTCCGGTGCCATATCGGTAGGCTAGGCCTTCACTGGCTCACCTGACCTTCTCAGGATGGTACAAGTATTTCCAGTCAATCTATTTTAGAGCCAATGTACAGTGCCCATGGTTATGACAGATAGTACAGCCAAGCTCAGCTAATTTCTTGCTTTCTGACTAGCTAGATATAATTCCAGTACCGGTGCGACAAAAAGGGTACTCTATATCGGGCCCATTCTATAGTTACTTTTGGTTTCTTCAGAAAACAAACAAAGACATGGAGGAAACGACTGATGAGGTGAGGCAATTTGTATAGTTTATTAATAAAATATGTGTTAAAAATACAAATGTTATCCGTGTTGTAATTTTCATTCATGCATGCAGAATATCACAGAATGTCAACATGTGAAATTTACCCAGCATATTCAATCACTCATTGATAGGCCCATACCTCTCACTGCCCTTTACACAGTTTGTAAATGTAGTTTATTTCAGAGTTTATTTCTGTTCTTGTTTATTCTGTTATTACGTTGAAACTCTTCGCTGCTTCACCTTTGGATTGCAGTGTAAATATGCCACTAGCATCCAGCTTCCTCTCTATAAGTCAATGGCTGCACGATGGCCGGTCAATCAGTCATCAAACAAGAGGAAAATACCTGAGGGGAAAGTGAAATCAGTTAAACTCATGTAGAGGAGGATATCAAATCAGGCTAAGTAAATAAATCCACTCTTTTTAGTGGAAGAATAAAATAAAAAAATGTAGGCTTATAGCCTCTTTAGATTTCAACTTACTGATCTAGCTTGCTTTCTTTGAAGTATTGCATCTACATGCAAAAGCAAGGATCACAACATCACTATCACATTCGCATTTTGCCGCACCCCAGTCATGCCACTGCACCTAAAAATTGAAATAAATATAATGAATGAATTTTAAAACATAAGCCTATCCGGACAGCACTACATACGGGGCGTGCATACGTACCAATTGGTGTGGACGAGGCCCCGGCAGGGAATTTCAATGAGATGAGGACATCCACGAAGTAATAAGAACTGGGGCCTCCTGCAGGGTAGTAAGTAGTTTTTAGGTAGGCCTATAGAAGTGCAGACACATTGCAGTCATATCAATAATCAGTGCATCATCTACTAGTACCGGTATCCATTGGCTGTATGTATTGCCTTAGCCCTAGTAGAGGCTACAGCAGTAAACAGGTTGTAGGCCTAGCTAAGGCATGTCGTCAGGATGTCAGCCATAAACAGCTGAACACACAGCCATAGAGTAGGCTACCTAAAGGTAGGCCTTTTTCCCTAACCTTGCTATGTCTTAGGCCTACCTCTCCAAGAAAACTAAACTTATTTTTCATTTAGGCCTACTAAAAAATCTAGCACTAGCAGTGTGGCAAAATGCTGTCATATCTTTTATTTATAGGGTAAGAGGACTGAATGCTAACTAAATCAGGTGATAGATGGCAGCACTGCATCGAGGGACCACCTCAAGTGAGCTTATTCGCATGTCAGCTAAAGTGGAATTACCCTCGTCATGCACTGGAAGGCTATGTCAATTACCCTCGTCACCAGTTGGAATTACCCTCGTCATCGTGTCCGGCTTCCCGGTCAAAATACGGCATAAATAGGGACTTACCAATGCCATGCGATATACAGTAGTGTGCAGTACTATTTTCTCTTCCAGCATGCAAAAATTCAGTCACAGAGATGGGCTAGTTCCGTCACCAGAGTCAATTTACTCACCGAAGCGGTATCTTGTTTTGCCGCCATTGTTACGAGGGTAACCCGGGTTACCCTCGTGCGGTTGTATACAGTGATCTTGGCCTCATTTTGCTCCTAAGAAAATTCCCCATCCATACGTACCAATGATGTGGGTGCAAGTTTAGTAGAAGTATGCGGTTGCACTTTGGGTGGCACCCTGTAGTATTAAAATATGACAGTGTAGCCCTACCTGCGCATTGGGCTACGTAATTTTTAGCTCACCCGTGAGCTTTAGTCGTCAGTCAGCGTCCGTCGTCGTCGTAGTCGTCCGTTAGCAGGGCACGTTTCGTAACCGCTGGAGCTATTGATCTGAAACTTATATACCCCTAGGTCAGATGCCCTATGACACCAAGGTTCGGTCCGATTCGATTCTTGGCTTGGCCTCCATGTGGCCAAAACCCAAACCACAAAAAAGTGCAATAACTCCTGAACTAATGACTGGATCATCTCCAAATTTTTATCATAGGTGTATCTAATTAGGATACATAACATATGTAACGGGTTTTTGATTTGACCTACTTTTCAAGGTCACAGAGGTCAAAGTTCGACAAAAGTAACGAACCTGCCACAGTTCTTAATTATTTCACCGAGAGTCTTCATATCTTGCATAAACGTGTATTAGAGGGGTACCTTCAAAAATACCGAGTTTCGGCCCAATCGGACATCCAATATGGCCGCCAAGTGGCGTAACCTGAAAATCATCCAAGTGCTAAAACTCAGGAACGGCTTGACCCAGTGCTCAAACTTGATGTTTACCTCCCTCTTGATGACCTTTACAAGCACATCAAATTTCGGCCTGACTAAACTTCCAACATGGCCGCCAGGTGGCGTAACCCGAAAATCATCAAATGTGCTATAACTCAGGAACGACTTGACCCAGAGCGCTCAAATGTGGTGTGTGGTTCCCTCTAGATGACCTTTATGTGCATGTGAAGTTTTGGCCCGATCGGACATCCAATATGGCCGTCAGGTGGCAGAACCCCAAAATCATTGAAGCCCTGCAACTTGGGAATGACTTGACGCCGATTGCTCATAACTGACATGCACCTCTCCCGTCATTACGCTATTATGTTCAAACGGGTGAGCACATGGTCCATGGACCATTTCATTAAAAAGTATCCCGACCCTTCGATAGAACACCGATGACAATGGGGATCATGCGTACAGTATGGCCAGACGGAATATAGACATCACTCGAAAGTGGCCTACTTTCCATTCCACTTCCGAGTGGCGCCGCGAGGTTTATCAACGATAGCTCCGCAACGGCTGGGTCAAATTTGATGAAACATCGACTTGTCTTTCTTGCCGGTATCTTTCTGCTATCTTCATTTTTCGCGTAAAGCGGAAATAACTGATCCCTTTCTCAAAACCCATTTCATTTCGGCATGGTGTTCGGTGTATGAAAGGTCTCGATGAGTAGAACACAGTGATATAAAAATTTTGAATGAAATCATGGAAATAAAAAAGTAGCAAAAAACATACCTTTACAAAGTTCTTTCTGTCAAATGCGATTTTCAGCGGATTTTTTCGACGCTGATACCATTAGATAGCCAGGAAAATTTACTACTACATATGTCGGATTCAATTTTCTCCACCCCATTGGTTTGGAGATATTCAAGATAAACTGCTGTCCATTTACTTTTGGCCATGAGTGTACATCTACATGTAGCAATACAACAATCAACATGATCAAGTCCAAATCCATGTACTGGGAATGTCCGGCCGAGACGAATCCTCCACATAAAAGCTCTGTCAAAATATTGATGTTGTTCACGTTGTAGACAATGCTTTGCAAGTTGTCCGTTTATGACCTTTTAACTTGCAATTTGAGCAAGTGACAGTGAATTTCAACTTTCTTTTACAACGAGATTCATTTTCTTCAACGCGAAGCTGCCTCTGCATAACCTGCTCCAATGCCTCAGTTCCTCGTTTTGAGGACCCTTGGAAGTACCACTTTGTCACATGATTGTTAAGCTTTTCCAAGACCTGTTGATTGAAAGATGATAGATCACCATGCAACTGAATTGCTTCAGTGACATGCGCAGCAAATATGTGCATGTATGGCGCTACATCTTTACTCTGATATACCTCTGCATATTTCTGTACCCAAGACTTTGCCTGAAGCTGAAATGTATCAATACAGTCCAGCGGTCCTTTCAACTGACTCATGAGACGATATAATTCATGCCAAAGCCATTGAATGGCTTCACATTTATCATGCCCAGCTATGATCTTTGCAACATCAATAGTTTGAAGGAGTTTTATTAGGCCGTGAGACACGACTGGAAAATATGGCTATTTCTTGATTTTTGCGGCATAGTTTTGGTAACTAAACATTCCCTCCTGTTTTATATGAGGATGGACATGCTGAACAAATTCAGCTTGTTACCACACGACAAAACCTGCACATTTCCAAGATGGCCGCCCTTTTAGGGGGCCGAAGGGATTAACAGTAGGGGTCAAAAAGTTGATATCTTCAAATCATATCAACATGCGTATCAAATTAAAGGTCTCAGTGAGTACAACAACATGGCATGGGTTTCATTCCTCAAAATGTACACTGCAACCCTTGAGGGGGTCAAAAAGGGCCACAAATCCGACTTTTGACCCCTTCCCACTAGTTCCACGGGGGCTGCAGGTGGATGAAAATAATTTTTTTCAACAATCCTCTCATAGAGCTTCAAAATGATACCCACGATGACACCCTTTGGGTGACAGTTTTCGAGATTCCAAAAAAAGGGTCCAAAAAGGGTCCAAATTCGGGATCTTGAAAACTGTTACCCAAAGGGTGTCATCATGGGTATCATTTTGGAGCTCTATAAGAGCAATGTTGAAAAAAAAATATTTCTATCCACCTGCAGCCCCCGTGGAACTAGTGGGAAGGGGTCAAAAATCGGATTTGTGGCCCTTTTTGACCCCCTCAAGGGTTGCAGTGTACATTTTGAGGAATGAAACCCATTCCATGTTGTTGTACTCACCGAGACCTTTTGATACCCATGTTGATATGATTTGAAGACATGAAATTTTTTACCCCTACTGTTAACCCCTTTGGCCCTCTAAAAATGGCGGCCATCTTGGAAATGTGCAGGTTTTGTCTTGTGGTAACAAGCTGAATGTGTTCAGCATGTCCATCTTCATATAAAACAGGAGGAAATGTTTAGTTACCAGAACTACGCTACGAAAGTGAAAAATAAATGGGCATGTCTCACGGCCTATATGTAGTCTGGCCCAGAAAGGTCTCTGTAGCACAGTGTCCCGTTACGGTCAGTATAGAAGGAAAATTCACTTATGCCGACAGATTTCAGATAAGCTTCGAACTTTGTCATATTTGGGCATTTCTCCCGGGAGAAGGAGGTTTTCGACATGTTATTATGACCACACCACCCTCAGTGGTGTGGTCAGTATTGTTTTCGCAGGATGAAAATATTTTTCTCTACCACTTTTTCTTTCCTCCACGTTTTCGGTCAAACTAGGACTTGCACATCAAATCTGACCTGCACAGTCTAAAGGTCTAATTGTGCTCTCGCGATGAAAAGGTTCCTGTGCACTTTCATTCAATTTTGGCTGAGATAATGAACTTTTTCAGCTAAGTAATTCAGGATCGCTGTAGTCTATAAATAGAATCGGGGATTCCCCGTTCATGAGGAACAGAACGTATTAGCCAATGTTAAAAACTCACCCTCCACTTTCAATGCATTCGGGCGGTTGAGATTTTACCACTTTGTTTACAGACAAGTGGTTTCAATTACACTTTCAATTACACCAAGCACTGCTAGGTCAGACCGAGGACAAACACGGCACTTTTTTCTTATACTTGTTAATGATGATTGATTGGCCNACAGTTATTACATAGCAAGGTATAGCAGATAACAGGTCAACTCAGGTTGATAACAAAATCCAACATGGCTACCGTCCATTATAGTATAGATGGATGGACAATTTTACAGGCGCAACACCCCTTTAAGTGAACTTTTCCAAGTTCTAGGCGATGGCCAGCCTTTGCCGGTTGTCACCCATCCAGTCACTGACCGCGCTCAACGTTTCGGAGGGTCGGAGGGTTCAAGGAATAGCCGTTTTCTCTCTACCCGAAATGATGGAAACTCGGCCCGACTCACCTAACCCTTCTGACTGGAGGGTTGTCGCAGTCGGTCGTCCCGTCACGGCGTCTCCTGTTTTCTGAAACGCCTGCCGCATTGCATCTTGGGTATTCGCTATCACAATTTTCCTGATGCCGAGGTTGATTGTGCAGAGAGGTTTGTCCATTTCAGGACTTAATTCCATCGCTGTTCTTGAAATGCCACTAAAGGTAGATCCAACTGAAAAAGAGTAAAACTCGTGAAAATGGGCCACGTCCCACCAGAAACGAACCCCATAACTCAGAATTGAGGGATGTTATTATCTCAGCTACGCCATGACGACAGCTCGTCACGTGATTGATTGATTTGTCCGACCGAGATAAAGTCCGGGTTTATTTGTAGTATTATGTTCGGCTACAGGTGGCTTAAGATCGCTTGTGGCATTGCGCATGCTCAAAAGTACCGGCGGTTCACTCCACGTATCGCCATCTGTAGCCGAACTTACTAACCTCAAATCCAGTAGTGGAAGCGCAAGCCGTGAAATGTCCTGTCTTATTTTATACGCGATAGACACCTGAGGCCGGTTGCACAAAAAGTTGAAAAGATAAGTCTGTTGATTTAACTTTTCCTGTTACATCCTAACTTTGTTTTAACTTACAAAACTAACATTTTGGGATAAGTTAACGCCAAGATAAGCTAACAGTGATTTTTAACTTTTGTGCAACCGGCCCCTGTACTATTAAAGATAACGTATCACGGGTATTAAAGATAACGTATCACGAAAATCATTGTTTATTTACATTTTGTATGTTTGTGTCCAGTCTTTTTTTGTCTTGAGTAATTTGTTGGTGGCATGCCTGTCAAGAAATTCTTTTAATACATTAAGTATTCATTTTGGTGATTTGGCATGTCCCAAAAGTCCAAAATAACATAATGTAAACATCAATGTTTACAAACATTGAATGTAAACAATGAAGTCGTGATACATTATCTTTAAGACCGGATATAAAAGCTGTAATGGAAGCGCAGCTAAAGCCCCAGTCACATACCCACTCCGGGGCCCGTACGGCGAGTAAAAACAGATATTTTGGCCCATTTCTACGGTGCCCAGTTTGATCCAGCCTACTTTCCGCCTATCTATTGAGGCGATTTCGGCAAGATTCATCTTAGATTCGAGTTTCAGTCTCTAAAATCCGCAGCAAGCCGCTGGGTGGGGAAAATCGTACGGGGCCCGGTGCACTTGTGACCTAGGCTTAAGGGTGATGTGCGATGTAACGCAGTGGTGAGCAGATCACCCTTCGATTTTTATCGAAGATGCTGGTATCTCTGATAGTACAGAATAGAGGTACATGTATTTTGTCTACTGACCATGTCGCCGATCACAAGTTGAGATTAGGCCTACAACATCAAACCATCGGTGAAGCTACAACTCTTACCTGCAAACTTGACAGAGAACATCTTCGAAATTTCTGGTGGGTAATTTTTCGGTGTCCGTAGCAACTTGATCACCACTAGTCCTAGTGTGAATAGGCCTAGTGCACAGGTGGCAGCTGATTGGAAAGAAATCGGGAGTTCGAACAGCTCCATCATGTAGCTTCTCCGTCTAACCTGGCAAATCTCAAACCGGTTTTGATTAGAACTGTCGCGATTGACCTTATATACAAGTCTGCGGGGTCAGAATATAGGACGTAGGAGTCATTGACATGGGCTTATTACGAACTTGAGTGGTCATCAGTGCTGACAAAATTGAGAAAAAATGACGTCAATCCTTCTATTCGTCACCTTCATCAGACCAGCTTTTGTCCATTCTCAAACCTGATTCACATGAAAGCGAATTGATAGCGGATTTTGCGGATTTTATTTACATTTGGCTGGTGTTTGTAAACACAAAATTTCAGCCAATCAGAATGCACGAACATTTCTTTGTTGACATTCTGGAGAAGTTTGTTACATTTTTTCCCGAAAATTTGCCCGGGCCCTTTCTAATTCTATTTCTAAATCAAATTTTTTTCGATATATATAAATTCGCTTTAAGCGACGGAACAGCTGTCAATGCGACTTTTCCGTCGATTCGCTACGTGAACGGTCACCAACTAGATGGTTCAGTAACAATGTGTTGAAGGTCATCAACTGAGTCGGCAGAGAGAGGGTACACCGGCAGAGATTGAGAAATACCTCCAGATAGACACCGCCTGGCGCCAGAGCAGGGAGACACCGTGATTTAAGCTTTGATGTGCTAATTGGCCTCATATCAACACTTCAAATCTGCCAACGCAAGAAATCAGTGATTCATTGTGTATCCAACCCGAAATCGCGACCTGAACTCGAGTGCAAAATTTTCCACAAGGGAACATTTTTCTATCTCAATACTAAGTTGTCGTTTGCCCTTGTCCAGACATGGGATGGGGCAACCTCGTCCCCAGGGGTATAGTTCGCTCAGACAACCTCGGACCACTCGCTCACTAACCCCTGGAATCAGCTTCGGTTGCTAATCCAGGAATCTTGGACTAAGTATAGGTGGCAGCACGGGTCAAAATAATCAATTTGAAATACTAACCAGTGCTTTTTAAATTCTTTTTACAAAAAATTATCAAACCTGGATATAGATAACCTTCTGGTTTGATCCGAAATATTTTGAAAATTTCTTTGGGTATATTCTTGGATATATTTGACGGTTTCCCGTCAACCAATCACGTGCGTTAAATCCAAAGCTGATGCCAGGGGTTAGTGACGCGACCGCCATTTTGTCAGAAAGCGAACGCCCCCTGGAACGAGGTTGGGGATGGGGTTAAGGTTTGTTTTACCTGGAGTGTGCGTGAGATTACGAAGTTGTTGCTACCCTTGGAACAGGCCAGGTGTTACAGCTGCCCGTGTTTCCGTCTGTCAGTGTGTCCCTCTATTGTTTTGGAAACACTGGCAGATAGATCAACACGTTTCGCTGTGTGTGTAGGCCTACCCTATCGTCAAGTCGCAGATTATTCCGTCAGACAATAGGAGGGGAACACTCACAGATGGGGAACACTGAAAAACATTACACCGGGATGGGGTTAAGATACCAATAGAGTGTCCAGGAGTCCGGTGTTGTAGTGGTTCGAGTCTCCGACTAGCGGTCAGAGGGTCCCAGGTTCGAATCCCACTGGGCGTGAGACTTTGGGCAAGTCTCTTTGCCTCACTGGCCTCTCTCCACCCAGGTGTATAAATGGGTACCGGTCGGAAATGCTCAGATTGTAGCGCTGAATGAGCAGCTCATCTGAGTTCTACTGAAAGGTTTCAGGATAGACTGGGGTTAAAGTGGGAAGTCGGATGAAAACCTCTACCGTTGTTGACATCAGACTATAAACCCAAACTTTAACTTTTTAAACTTTTTTTTGTGTAAGCTTTACTATGTTGTTGCTTGCCTTTGACCAGGCATGGGATACATGTAGGTATAGATTAGTGGAATGAAATCGATAGTCATGTCGGCCCTATTTTCAAAACACCACTTAACATAGACAGATTAGCGTTATGTGCCTGAGCAGGATATTTATTTGTTTCTGTCCATGCCTGTCCCTGGCAGACATCTGAAAAAAATCAATTGTATTGGCACTTGACATAGATTATCTCAAAACATTCAATCCAGTATGTCCTATAAGTGTACCGAAAATTCCGGGCCATGTTTGCATGAGTGACGTGACGTCATAGTGCATCCAACACATGCTGATGACTTGCGCCATCGCGCCGTGTAAACATGGTCCGCAATTTATGGTACATGAGTGACTATAGTTTGTACATGTAATAATATACATTATTACCCTGACAGCATGATGACGTCTAAATGACGTGGTGATCTGGTTATAACTGGTCAAACTCGTCGCACGTTTTATCATGACAAGTTTTCAACGTGTTTTTCACGTGATTATTCGACGTTTTTATACCCCTCATGTGTGAAAACCAGTTGTCACGTTTAAATCACGTCATGTTTTCAACCAGTTTTCAACGACCACCCAAGTGGTTGAATGATCACGTCAAAATTACGTGTCATAAAAGACAAGTTTTAAAAAGTTAATATTTCTGTGAATGTTAATAATATTAATCATAATGTTAATAATGAATACAAGTATAACAATGAACAAAATCAAAAAAACCCATTAGAACCCCAAAAAATCATTTTTTATACAAGACGTAGAAATCACGTGGGAAAGACGTCAAATATTGTTTAATACAAATCCTAATAATTAATCAGCAAAATGAAAAATGTGGTATATTAAAGCATTGGGACAACGAATACCAACATTGTAACGGCATTAGTTGGTATCATGAACTATCCTCATAATTTTCATCAGTGTTAAAATATTAGGAAACGATGCGTGACCTACACCACGTAACTTTTCAAGAAATTTGAATGCAACCTTCGTCATCAACTCTCAATATGGTTTAGCAACTTCACTGTTGCGGCTGACTCGGCCTGACAGAGTCCCCTGATCAGGGTTTCTTGATCATCAGGAATACTCCTCCTGCCATCTGTACAAATGGGCAGTTGGAAGTATCCAACTTAAAGGTAAAATGTGAAAAAATTCACTGGTTGAAAACTGGTTGAAAGCCGACACCACAACTGGTTGAAAATGCAATGGAAACTGGTTGATAAACAGGTGGAAATCACGTGGAAACAACGTCATATGATTGAATTGCAGAAACGTGTCACGTTGGAAACACGTCTTATTCATGTTATATTCACGTGAAGAAACAACGTGCTAACCACGTGATTCCCATGAGCAGATCAACGTTGGAATTACGTCTTTTTAGACGTGATTTCCACGTCAGGCATTCACGTTTTTTTCACGTAATTTCCACGTGTCCTTGCTATCAGGGTATGGTCGGCTCTTGACCTGTTATTGGTGATCGTGACGAACATTAGTTGGATACATTTTGGTTCCCTCAGTCACCGCTAGGTTGAAAGGTGACTTCGGTAGCGGCCGCCATCTTCGGGGCGAATTTTTCGCCCCGATGCTATTTTTAGAAACAGAATGACCTGATTAGAATGGGGAATCCCAAACAAACCCACGTGTTCAGGAAATGTCAACATGGCCGATTGGCCAGGATGTCAGACATGTGACAAGGGAATCCCCAAATTATGATAATGAGTCTCAACAAAATGGCGGTCGCTACCGAAGTCACCTTTCAACCTAGCGGTGACTGAGGGAACCAAAATGTAGTTGGCTATTCATCGTATCCATGACGTAACTCCGACAGTGTCCGCCATTGCTGACGTCGCAAGGGTGGTGGGCAAAATTCATTGCTTTGCTGAAGAAGCTGGTGGGCAAAACGCGCAACGTCACAACGTCATGTAGGCCTGGATACGACGTCATGGATACGATGAATACAACGAGGCCAGTATAATATCCAATAATATCTAAT
>NMRB01004058.1:32541-46029 GCA_002633025.1 Notospermus geniculatus | reverse complement strand
CTTAAAATAGGGATATTTTTAAGGTTTTTTAGCCTGGGGGTTGCGGCTAATCTTCCCCGTCTATCTGAGTCCTTTCACTTTCCTTATACTGAGCGTTTTCCCTGGAACGATCTACGGAAAACGGTACGAAAACCTGAGGATTTAGAGTATTCTAATGCTATCTTTTGTAACTCCCCCTTTGCTCTGTATCAGGACAAACCCTGAAGAGGCGTCATACCACCAGCTATCTCTACCTCTCCGAAGTGTAAAAGAGGGCTTAAACGTCACCCTTTTTGTTTTTCTGTACTTCAGGTTGTGTATTAACTGTAGAGAAAAACACAACAGGATATAAAACGATAACGTTTTTACAGTATATTCTGAAAATCCGCCTTACGTGTACACATATCATGCAGCACAGCCAGGAAGCTGGTTGGTGTATAGATATTTTCAGCCGGAGACTGATTTATCTTCCGCCTTGTCCTGAGTAGACCTTGACAGAAGTCAACAGCGTTCCCAAACCTCTTCTCCAAAATTTGGTCATTTCGTACACGCTGCCGTCATCACTGCCATATTCACCCTTACTACCATCCACAAGGATATTCTGTAGCGGTAATTCAAGTCTTGCTAAAAAGTTTTCAGTCTTCCCAGTATAAAGCCTTGATGTCTTTGACCAATGTGCGATCATACTGAAATCATAGCCAACTATTCTTATTCGGTCCTCGTCGTCCGGATAAAAGAAAACGAAAAGAGGAACCAAGGTGGCCAGGGATGACATAAGTGATATGTCCAGGAAAATTGGAAACAAGTGTATGTGGATTTGGAAATTTTGGTACTGGCCAGAACAAGACGAAGTCAAATATGGCTTTACCATGGATGTAGAAGCAGAGAATTTTGTCAAATAACATACGCATTTCTCTGCATGCCTCGCGAGGTAGAGATGAGTCGTCTATTAGATTTGGGTTTTTAAACTTTATTATTCGATCACGATAAACCACCTCAAAAGTAAACAGCGTTTTTCTCAAACGTCTTCTCTTTCTCACCGCGCAATAAGCACTTTGGTTCCAAATATGTAACCAGATACTGCGGCGCTGAACGAAAAAACTAAAATCGTCACCGAGATATGTTTTGATAAACGTCTTGTCTTTGCTGGTCAGAGTAATTTGTGTGATCCGTTCTTTTATGAAATCAAAAACTTCAATATGTTTTTTCAATGAACAGGCAAAAATTACATAGTTATCAAAACTTTCAAAGTTTGGAGCGTGATAGAGTTCACCACACACACGCAATGTTCGTTCTTGCCAAACATCATAGACCAACTCATATTTCATGCTTGTTTTGTTCAGCGCATACGCAGCGAAGCCTTTTCGTGATACGGCTATTAAGTGCCCTTGAGGGTAACTAAATGCATGGTGGCTGTCGTACCTTGTCAAAGGGATCGGAGGTACGACACGAATCTCGTGAGAAAGTTTCATTTGAACTAATCCTGGCTACATATGTAAATGTTCAATTTTTAACGTAAGACGATGCCTTATCATCAGAATCTGGGATACACCTAGATCCTGAGGTTGACTGGTTTTGGCCTCGGTATTTTTCGGGACACCCTGCATTAGGTTTGTCACTTCGATGCGGCTCCAGAAGCATAAATATAATTTCACATTTTTAGCCCGCCTGGCCCATAGGCCAAAAGGGTTTATGCTGTGCTTGGCGCCTTTGGTAGTGGTCCGTCGTGCGTGCGTGTGTCCGTAAACCTTTTCCTTGTCAGATGGATAGCGCCTTCACGTTTCACGCTTGATCCGTATTCGGAATACGAGACCTGCCTGAGTGTCGGCCTGTTTTACATTCAACGATCATCAACGCTTGCTTCAAAGTAGGCCTACGTTGAAAATTGTGTAATGCATATTCTCTCTAGGTATATTCAACCAGGTTTATGCATGTACTAAGATATACCTGGTTGGAATATACCACGGGGGAATAGGGGCATAGATGTACCTTCACTTGAAACATTCGGCCTCCGATAAAGTACACACCTTTGTCCTTCTGAAGGCATGTTCCGTGCCTATGATTCGGTTGGCAGGAGTAATCATCTGCTTTAGGCACAATATTGAACGTCGTACAGCCTTTCCACATGATGCACAGTATACTGCAGTGTAAACATGACGAAGACAGCCTGGAACCGAGGTCAGGATTTGTGAGTGCCACGTAACTGAGAAGTAGGCCGGTCCGCGGCATATCCACTGCCTCTCCAAGAAGAGGCCAATCAGAGCAGCTGTAACGTTTTTCAGTGTGGCCATATTTCTGTGTGATTCCCATTGTTCGTAACACACAGGGAAACAGATTCAGTGTTTCTCTGTGTGTTGTCCATTGTCAAGTCGCCGCTTATTCCGTCAATCTATTGTTATATTACACTTGCACACGGGCCTCACTGAAAAACGTTACACCGGTACGGTGTTGTAAAATTTATAGTTTGGTTCCCGAACCCACCGCTAGGGCTATGAGGGTTCGGTATTGGCTTCCGAGCATTTCCTTTTATGGCGTTACTATTTTTAGAATCCTTATGTAATCATAGACACGTGGTTGGCAAATGTCACAAAGCGAATTCCACCATCACCACCATCATTGTCAGCGTCATGTCCCTTCAGGAACTTTGCTGCTCGGATTAACTGCGCGAGGGGCATTCGCGATATTAAACAAAGTCTCGTCTCATAATATTCAACTCGCAATAATATCCTCGTGAAGTTCGAATAATCTCTAACGTTGCAATCCACATATATCCAAGTCCATAATAAGCAATAATTTCAATATACGGGAGAATCCAACTTACCTCGACGCGAGTCCATGTCGTAAAAATTTCCTAAGTTCTATATATACCGTAATATAGTAGGGTAGCATAATGGTAAATGGAACAGCTTGTATTATTCCTATTAAAAGGGAATGTTTCTTATAATACCGTAACAGAGTAGGGGTAGCATAATCGTAACAACTAGTTACGAGCTTGTGTTAAGGACGACTGGATGAAAAGAATAACAGTGTGACACAATTTGTTGTGGGATTACTTCATTCTGTTAATACACTGTATAACTTTTATACAAACTGTACGCTAAGGCCCCTAATACATAGAACTGTACGCTGTTCGGTATTCTAGGCATGTTTGGTAGGGCACGCTTATAGTGTGAATCGAGCAAGGTTATTTCCATGAGTGGTTTACATACGACCAAAAATTTATAAGGCTCGCTTACGAATTTTTGATACGACTAAACTATTCTGAGGGCAGGCTGTTCGCTTTTTGTTCGAATTGTGCATGTCCAATTTTTTACCGTATACCGAATACCGAATAGCGTATACCGGTAGCTCTATTTATGTAATAGGGGCCTAACGAAATCATTCAACATGTACTGAGGAGACTACTCGTCATCTTCGGGGTCAGAAAGGAACTCTAAACCATCAACTTCCTCTTCATCTTCAATAACCAAGTCATTAATACCGATATTGGCATTTTCTGCCACAAGGCCACTTACACGCCAGGCAATACGTACTGCCTCATCAACAATTCTCTCCCACGCAAGTCCTATCATTCTTACAACTTCCCTACGTGATATCGGAGGACAGTTTCCGTCATCGTCCGTATTTCCCACCTTCCACGCCTTCCAGATCGCCCTCAGTCTCGATTTAAAAGCATACATGATCGTTAAATCCAACGGTTGCACAAGCGAAGTACAACCTCCGGGAACAAACTCCAGGCCGCCTGCCAGCTCCTCCACTGCCTCCCGAAACATTTCGTTGAGGTGAGCGGGATACCGGTCCACAACAAGCAGAAATGCGGCTCCGTCAACGAAGTCTTCGAGCACTGTTTCAGTCCATTGAACCAACAATTCGATTCTAGCCCATCCGTTTGGGCTGGAGGTTAACTGAAGAGAAACATGCAAAATGTTCAGTTCTTTTCGCTGGTGATCCAAAGTCGTTCCAAACAAGAGCATCGGAGCGATATCAATGGTTTCCGATGAGAAGTTTACTACTCTAGAGCTAGTTATCTGTGACCTTGACCTCTGACCTTGAGAAGTATTGCGTAACTGGAACAGGGATCCTTGATTAAACCAATAGGGGATGGTTAATGCAGGCTTCTAAATAGTTTTCCCCTGAAATTCTGAGTAGATTTGCACTTTAGAACTGTTTGACCTAGACCTTGACAAAGCAGGTGCAAACTGAAAATTTCAGTTGCAATAACATCCGTGGATGAGCAATGATGTTGTGATACCAGTTTCAAGTCACTTACTGTGGCAGATCTCCCGATATGTCAAAATATCAAATTTGATATATCAATATCAT
Organism: Notospermus geniculatus; assembly: GCA_002633025.1. Taxonomy (NCBI): domain Eukaryota; kingdom Metazoa; phylum Nemertea; class Pilidiophora; order Heteronemertea; family Lineidae; genus Notospermus; species Notospermus geniculatus. The sequence goes on along the minus strand of NMRB01004058.1, from coordinate 41,727 downwards.
TATGATGATGACACTGGAGAATAAATTTGTTGATGCCAGTATCTTGCCAAGGGCCATAAACATAGGGAAGGAACTTGTTACTAGTGCTCTACCTGGCGTCGGTGACAAGTTATTCAAGAAACAAAAGTGTGACAGACAAAATCTCAACTTTTGATATGTCAAGTTCACCATGAACCAGGTATCAGAGACTGGACATTTTCATGCCATCTTGTAGCTCAGGTCATGAAACCTGGGGGTAGGTCACATTTCCAGGTCTGTAGCTCTTGCAGGAACAAAGTTACAGGTGTGACAGACTGAACAGATAGACAGACAGACAGACAGACACACACACACACACATACACCACGGCCAAACACTATGGGCCATATTCATAAAGGGTGTTTAGCCTAATCAGCGTACAAATTCTGCATTACACAGGTTAAAGGCCTAGAAAACTATTGTTCTGCCTTCTGTATGCTGCCTGATCTCTGGCATTTACCCACAAGATGATCACACACGTCTAACTTTCCTCCGTCTCAGTGTGGGAGGACAAAAGAAAGTGGTGTTCAAATTCTAGACAAGCCTGCCTGATCGTTCAACATTTTCTTTGTACTCTCGGACTTAGACGCAGGATAGTTAGACGCGTGTGATTATCCTGCGGGTAAACGCCTCTGGTGAAGCGCCACACCAGACATCAGACAATAGTTTTCCAGGGGCCGTATGCACAAAACATCTTAAGACAAGTGTAAAACTTCCCTTAAACTATTGTTCCAAACAAAAGATAAGGGAAATCTTACACTTAAGATGTTTTATGCATACCGCCCCAGGTCTTTAACCTGTGTAATGCAGAATTTGTACGCTGATTAGGCTAAACACCCTTTATGAATACGGCCCTATATGGTTTCCGATCTTGAGATCGGAAACCATAATTACAACTATACTCCAATAGACACGAGGAAAGAGATTTGCACCGAGTAAGATTTCGTGTTGACATGACGCACTCTTATGTTTTCGGGTGCATGTTCCCTCAGTTCGTGCATAACAGGTCCGTGTGGAACTAGTCTAGGAAAATTAATCTCAGCAAGCCCTTTTCTCCCATCAGCCGCTATCAGTAAGGTGACTGTACATCCTTCTTTCGGGTTGCCCCTGGAAGTTGGGATATCGGTGTCGCGGTTTCCTTTGTTGTCCATCGAGTAGTTGGGAGGAAAGTCGTAACGGACGAACGTTTGGTCCATATTGAAAAGATGATCTGGTTGAATGTTCCGTTCTTGTAGCGTGTCCGCAACTTGTCTTTGAAATGCTTCAACAAGTTCCGGGGCATTCGGTGGTATCTTTTTGGAGTCCTTTGTGGCGCGCCTGTAACTTATTCGATGCCTGAAATGAAACACGCATGTCTATTACATGGATCGAAAGTCAATGGTGTCTTGTGCATGCGTTGGTCGATAGAAGGGATGCCATGAAGCATACATGTACAAATTAATGGGTTTGGGTCAAGGAACAATCGAGACTTAATACAATTGAAATGTTTTACCTTTGCATGAATCCTTTCAGCCATGACCGTGACGCCCTAAAGTCCAGTCTATGCGGACGATCCCTCTGTAATGGTTCTCTGTCTTCATTTGGCAATTCCCCGATCCACCGACGAAATTCCCTCGTTGCTTGTCCCCTGAGATCTTGCCCAGCGACGGGAAAACCCAGAGCCCTTCTATTTTGAAACCAGTCTGCTAGAGAATCTTCTACCTCAGGCCAGAAACCTAAAAAGTAGAAACAATGGCCTATTTATCAGCTGTATAAGATTTTTCAGTGAACAACCTCACATAACTACGAAAGCCCAGAAGGCTCATTCAGTCTTCAAGCTTGAACCCCGATTTCAATATTGAACCCCGGCCTACTTCAATCTTCAAGCTTGAACCAGAACTTCAATCTTCAAGCCTGAAGCCACCATAACTTCCATCTTCAAGCTTGAACTATTAAAGTGACTTCAATATTGAACCCGGCCTAACTTCAATCTTCAACCTTGAACCAACTGTTCAATTCTGAAGTTGCATTTCAATATTGAAGTCGGATTTCAATATTGAATTCGCAGTTCAATGTTGAAGTGGGATTTCAATATTGAAATCGTATTTCAATATTGAATTCGCAGTTCGATATTGAAGTCAAATTTCAAATATTGAAATCGTATTTCAATATTGAAATCGTGTAGTTCAATATTGAAGTCATGTATTTCAATATTGAAATCGCGTACTTCAATATTGAAGTCATGTTTATAAGAAATTGAAATAATGTCCGTTAAAGTTATATTCCTAAACATAATTAAAATCTTTGTTGAGATACTGAAGAGGGAGAGACACTCTTTATAACCCAATGCTAATTCATTTTTTTGGTAACATTCGTTAGTGTAAATTTGATGGTTTTTAGAAGTCAACAGTTCAATATTGAAATCGGGGTTCAAGCTTGAAGATTGAATGAGCCTTCTGGGCTTTCGTACATAACCGGTTGAAATCTATTGCTTACCATTGCCAAGTTGTCGGTATCTTCTCATTCGTTGTCGTCGTTGACCCTCTTCAAACGCAGCTCTAAGGTCATCTTCGTTTCTTATCCAGTCCCGAAATGTCGGCGCGCGAACATTTCGGAACCTTGCGAAATGAGTTGGTGTTCGCCCATGCTCCAGCCCTTCTAGATGAGCCAACCAATACTCATCCAAGTAAGCGATTTTTTGCTGTAAGGAGTATGCCTGAAGGCGTCGCCTTGGCGGTCTCCCCGCTTCGTCCATCGCTGAATTCAAACGACATGAGCAAAGGACCAAAATAAGCCAGAAACAGATCATTGTAGCATACAATTCGTCTTCTTCTGGGAAGCAAGTTTTGCAGGGTGGGCCTTGATCTGGCGCGTTCGACATGATTAAGTCATGCCCCATAGAAATGTCTTAATAGGCTTTACATCACATTTGAGGTGGTAAAAGGCCTACAAAAGGCAAGCCCGTGTGAACACTACCATTCGCTTAGGTAATACCGAGCTATTCCACCTACCATTATGCTACCCCTTCTATATTACGGTATTATTAGAACTTGGAAAATTTTTATAACCTCGATTCGCGTCGCGTCGAGGTAAGTTGGATTCTCCCGTATTTGAAAAAAAGAATAACACATCGGAATTTTTCGTAAAGGTTTCTTTCCGAGAAGTGTTTCAAATGAAAGCTAGGTCACTAGGGGCACCCCTTCTGAACTGGCGATCGTTTTCATGGGAAGCCACAATCTGACATTTATTCGATAGAAAGTTGTGCCAGTCAGGGGCACTCCTTCTCTACAGATCATCTTTAAATTGGAAGCCACATTTGACTAATGTTTTCGATGTGAAAGCTATGGGCCAGGGATCCCTTCTCACTGACATTACTTGATGAAAGGTTTTTTAATCACGTGTTGAACTTCTCATGTGATGAAAATAATGGCTGAGGTTTTGGCATAGTACCAGTCTAGCCTTGGTGTTACCATTGGCTTTGTATGGGTTGGACAGGACACCAGTCTTATGACGCTGGTTCCAGATCCACCCGCCAGGGGAGGGTGAGGCATACTTCATGCATACAGCGGCACTTGAAGTGGGAGAGCATTGGCCGGTTGGTGAGTGTTTTGATCAGCACTTTACTGAGATATGAAATCTCTCTTCCAGCCATTGGAAATTGTCATACGGTGACCTCGGGTGAGTACACTGAGACGACAGACACCCTCACTGCGGCTTCGACGAAAACGGTCATAGGCGATCTGCGGCCCTGGTCAAGCTACAAAATAACACTGCGGGCTACCAATCGCCGTGGAAAAGGTGCCCCTGTCGTGCAGATGACCTTAACAAAACAGGCCGGTGAGAATACTGATGTTTTATCATTTCTTTTTATCGATCTGTCTAAAACTCTCTTAAATCTGACAACACATGTAGGGACCTACAAGAATCGGAATCATTTCGTCCATTTTGCTCTGTCAGGTGGGTTTCAAAAATCGAGCCCTGTGTTTCTTAACAACAGCACCCAGCAAAATCAACCGAGTTTTCTCCTTCATGTAATGGCGTAGCCAATCAGCATCCTACAAGCTTCTGACCCTACAGAATATCGTCTGCCTTGTCAAGCTCGACAAGTGTTGCCGTTTCTTCTGAAACAGAAATCATTTCAACATGGAGAATGCGCGACCAAAAGGTTACTACTTGTTCTGTTTCCTTTAGCTCCGACCGGCAGGTGCAGTAATGTCGTCACCAGCAACCCAACTGCATCGACGTTTGAGTTGAATTTCACCCCACCGCCGTGCAACACCCGAAACGGTGCACTGAAGCGGTACAGGGTGAGGGTCAGAGACATGTCGTCGACCAAAAATATGAGGCCTACGTTTTACGATTACACGAGCACCAAGGTTACCTATAAGGTGCCTGGACTCAACCCTGATACAACCTACAAAGTGGCTGTAAGCTTCGTCAATGCTCTTGAAAAGGAGACAGCCTTCTCGGATGAGAAGAGCATCACAACGAGTAAGTGATAAAAGAAGGTCTCACGCGAAGGTTTGCTCGCACAAGTTGGCTACCAAAGGACATTTCACCATTGTTTGTTTCCTTACGGCATACCACCGAGACCAATGACACAACGACTACCCAAAGTTGTCTAAGGCTGAGTTGCCCATAGAGAACCTGCTTGCGCAAGAAAACGGAGCGCCTTTTAGAACAAATGCCGCACTGTGACATAGGCCGGTGTGATAAAATCTAATGTCCCCACCCGCCTGATGTCCCCCTGCATTGTTTGTCACAGGATTAAGGGTGTTGGTCTTGTTCTCTCCAATTCAATGGTGCCGCTTCATCCGTAAATGTACTGTTCGGGGACATCACATATCGGGGGACATTAGATTCTACTACACCGGTATTAGCTGCAAAGTAAACATCCATGCACCTTCTTCTTCGCCAAAACGCACCCGATATTTCAACTTCACTACGTCTTTTTGAGTCGAGAAATGCTGTGCTAATTTCCCTTTCCCCCATTCTTTTTTTCAGTCAAATGGACCATCGTCACTACTCCTAAACCAGGGGCTGTTGAATTAAAATGGCAGCCACTGTACCCACGAATTGGTGACGTTTTAGGCAACTACAAGGTGACGTACTGGGAGGACAAAGCCACCAGCACGAGAAAGATCGCCACAACGGCTCAGACTACTTTCACTGTGGACAACCTCCCGACTGCGGTCATGAAATTTCAGGTACCGGTAATGTCATGGTACCGCACTCCCAAGTCCATTCATTCGACCTACAAAGATAATTTTCTGGGGCCTGTTTCATAAAGTGACTTTAAGCTAATGGTACCATTAACTTCAATGCATTTTCCATTTGGTTAAAGGCATCATTAGCTTATAGTCACTTTATGAAACACGCCCAAGGTCTTTTTGTCGTAGAACTAGAGGCCACTGGTGAACCCTTTTGACGGCAAGTGTATGGCAGGGTGGCAGTTTTTTCAAACTTTGTCACATATGGCTAAAGCGAATTTGAAAGGGTGAAGCTCAAAAACATACTCTCCCATACAACATAAACATAAACATACAACATACAACATGCAACATGCAACATGCAACATACAACTTACAACTTACAACATACAACATACAACATACTCTGTCAACAACATACAACATAGTCTCTCAACATATTCTTTGGTTTCTTCAGTTGTCGATCGAGTCTACCAGAGGCTGGAAGGTACAAAGTGAAATTGCCACCGTGGATAACCACAAAACTGTTCCCAGTTCACCAGTTTCGCTGGTTCTTGTCGCAACCACGGAAAGCGGACTCACGGTGAAATGGAACGCCCCGACGAGCTCGCCCACTGCGGTGACGCACTACAAGGTATAATGTGGAAGTTAATTCTGGCCGTGCCTGTAGGCAGCTGCAAGTGATGATACCATCTTGTTGTTAGAATTTTCATGTCCTATGTCGTGTGGTAAGCTATACTTTATCTTCTTCTCGTCATCATGCGGCTACCGTACCTTATTTCAGGTGGATTATCAATATACTAAGACTGGCCTCGCCTCTCCATCCGTCCTCAGAAACATTTCTGGTTCCCATGAAGTCCCTGCAACCAAAACAGTCTTCGGGTTGACACCCCTGGATCCCGCTACGACATACCGGATAAGCGTCTCCGCTAAGAATTTATTTGGTTACGGTGACTCGGCAGTTGCAACGTATTCCACCCAACCTGGCACGCCGGATGACCCAAAGACACCCACAGTACGGGAAAATAGCCAGACGACGATAACCTTAGTGCTTGCACTTCCAACGTCGACCAAAGGTCCAATCACGAAGATGTATGTTGTGTTGGAGAATAGAGCCGCCAGACGCCTTCGAGCCGTGCCATCACTCTGTTCGAAGACGCCAGCAAAGGCGTTAGTAGCGACTGATTACAAGCAGGATACGGCGACTATTGTCCTTGGAGATGGTGCAAAGGGAAGTGCTAATGCGACTTTGCAACCTGGTTCAACTTATACGATATGTTACAGGGTGGACAGTACGTACGGAGGTGGCACGAAGACTGCAGCAAAGACTTTTGACGCTGCGACCAAGGCAGCCTCGCCGCCAACGGATACGACTCTGATTTTAATAATAGTTGTGGTTATTCTCCTCATTATAATAATAGTGATAATCATTGTTGTCGTTGTGCTCCTCCTGAGGCCACAATTATTTTACTCCTTGGTTCACAAATCCACCGCACGTGTTTTTCCCGATTTTCAAAATAATAAAACAACTGAAAAAACGACTTAATTTTTCCCGACGCTCATATTCCGATAGGATCTGATTGCGATATGAGGAAAATGAAACTAATTGTGAAATTAACTATATTGTTTCACCGCCGATGTTCAACATAGCCCACCATCTTGAATATAATTCAATGCAGATGTAACAATAAACAGTAATTACATCTTGTCTCAATTACGCTTTTCGGTGAACTGTGCACGATTCCAAATATATTTGAAAAGTGCTGGAATCGAGGTGTGTAGTATATTGTTCTGCAGCCGTAACACAAACATGGCGGAGCCACAAGTGGGAAAGTTGGGGGCGGTTTGACAATCAAAACTGGCCCCAAAGTCTAATTCTAAGGTTTTGTTTCGGCAAAAACGACAGACACAATTTCCATTCAATTAATTAGAAAACTTGTATAATAGTACATGTACAATCATTTCGAAAATAGTTGCTACCGGACCGGAGCAGCCAGTGTCTATTGGAATTGCCCCATCGTCATCGACCTACCGATCACGGTGCTGAAGGCGCGATACGCCAGCGGAAATTATATCATTTATTTAAACCTCTAGACGAAAATTAAAACACATAAAGCTCATCTGCCTTCCATATCCTCATGACGGCATATCCCAAAAAATCGTAGTTTTGTTTAGGCCCGTTTCATTATTTTTACCGCCTGTTCCGTGTTTCTAGAATTCAAGAGACTGTTTTAAAAAATGAAATTGCCCAACTACATGTATGTTTTCTGTTATTTTGGTACCTTCTGTCAGAGGTTTTCAGGAATAAAATCCGTAAAGCAAGGAATAAAATAATTGTGGCCTGACGAAGAAGAAGGGGAAGGCTGCACTCCGTACGCCTTGGCCAGACACGCGGAAGCTGAACCAATTCGATGAGACGGTCTATAACGTAAAGCCGTATGGGAGATGGAGCGCTGTCCACAATGCAGGCGGGCCACGCCACATTGAGCTCGTGAACTTCTGGCATATGATTTGCTAGGAAAATACACGACAAATTGTCATGCTGTGCCGTCCAATCGAGGAGGGTGTACTCAAATGTGAACAGTATTGGTCTGACTCGTCCAAGTCCTACGGTGGAATCAAAGTTANGGGGGGGGGTCATCCCTATGTGTCCCGGGACCTTTGCGTCCCGGGTTCTATGCGTCCCTAAAGCCAGTCATTTGTATAGAGGCATCTACATGTATGTGTCTGTCTCAGTTATGATTGGCCTTGTCGCCATTTTATTCGCAAGTTTGATGACCAAGATCTAAAACGCCTATGTGACTGATTGGCCTTGTCGCCATTTTATTCGCAAGTTTGATGACCAAGATCTAAAACGCCTATGTGACGCATTCCGAACTTCCACAGGTTTTCGTTAGTTACCTCGGTAACTCCCCCGGATTATGTGGTCTGAGTAAGACGAAGTATCCGAACGCCAGAGTGTACTAAAGCTGATGTGATGATTCAGTAGCCGATTTTATCTGTGTCAATACTGAGGAAAAATTAATTAACCAGTTGTTGCATGCTGAAATTTCAAAGCGTCACAATACTTTTCTGATAAAAGGAAAACGAAAACAAGAAAAGAAAGGAAAAAGAGCATAAACGGGCGAGACAGGGTCGAAATTCCAACGTAGGGGTTTTCCCCGGCATGGAGAAAACGCGGAATTCCACGGAAATCCGCCAAGAATCCGAAACTGTAATTATAGCTTTTAACAATTGAATAAACTATGCACTGGCCTTAACACATGTAGGGTAGGGTATAATAATAATGAAATAACAAGGCCTAGCAAAGGAGTTGGAATGCAGCCACAGCTGGATATAGTCCGGGGGCTAGGTGGCCTCACCTTGCACCCCCCCCCCTTAAAATTGACGAAACAACATGCATGATGTAGTATTCTACCTATATTTACAACTTTTGGATGTTAACAGTGAAATAATAGGGATGAACTGTCCTTGCTGGGCAGTTGAACATAGCTGTGACAGTAAATTTCTGTGAGGTAATTTTTGGGGTAGGGGAAATTCAAATTGCTGTAACTCAGCAACCCATAAGGGTATGAAACTCAAATACCCCTTAAAATAAAGGTCTTGACGCGTGCTTTCAGATGATATATAAGATATGCAAATTGAGTCCAAATCTAGGTCACCAGAGGTCAAAAGGTCACGAAAATACGTCTCTGCTTAAAATCTGACATGTGGGCATTGATATGGCCAATATGGCTTGAAATTCCACATTAACTCCTGTTAAACCCATTAAAAATGTAGTTTAGGCATCCTCTTGTATATTCCATCCAACAATGTTCAAGGATTATGCAGATGGAGGATGCAGTGACAAACGAAACATTGTCTAATTTCAAATATGCCCAAAAATCAGTTATCCAGAGATGAGAAGGACAAAAACGAACATAAGTTCCACCAAACCGTCACAGTTATCACTTTTTATTTTGGTTACAACACTATTGAT
>NMRB01004058.1:15159-27116 GCA_002633025.1 Notospermus geniculatus | reverse complement strand
GTCCACGTTTGTCATCTTGATGAACCCTTGTTTATATTCGTCAAGGGTTCGTCAAAATGACAAACATGGACTTGTCATTTTGACGAATTTAGATACTCAGTTTGGTGATAACGAAAACGAACGTAAGTGCGTCGAAAAGTATTTCAGTGAGAGAACGTTCGACTTGAAATGTTTTGTGAGGACTTGATAGATCTCTGTGAGAAGAATGTTCCGGTTAATGACCAGCATCGCCATGTTATATCCACGATGGCAGCCACGTTGAGCATCTTGAATGACGCTTGGTCATTTAAGATTTTGAGCAATCAACCTGGAATTTTCGTTGAATGTGGCCCAATGGAGTGACCACTGGAGGAAGGTTTCCTAATGAATAGCTGCATCACTCATCCAAGATTGTCACTGTGCCAGCCCTTCATAACTTATTGGGCTCATTCTTTTCCTTTGATTACCTCATACTAGTAAATCATCCCATAGTCCCGTAGCTTTAAGGGCTCGCAAATCCTTTGCCAGCGGGCTGATAGTGAAAAATAGGTTGTCGGCAAATGGACAACAGGGAGGTTGCGCAGTTTTCCGACTCCGACTCCGGCTTCAACTATCAGAATGATCTGCAGTCCGCTGTAGCCATCCTTGATAAAAACGATTTGATAGAAGTTTGCAAATTGTAAAATACCATAACTTTGTGACAGAATACTATTCGCTTTCAGATTCAAAGGTACATGTAATACACATGTGCAGGTATCTTGAAATGATATGATTCAAATTTCATTGAATTATGATGAACAGTTTTTGGGAAATCAAAATTTTAAGATCGGGACGGGTTTTTAGCTCACCTCGGGTGAGCTCTTGTCGTGGGTCTGCGTCCGTCGTCCCTCGTCGTCGTCGCCGTCCGTTAGCAGGGCACGTTTCGTAAACGCTGGAGCTATTGATCTGAAACTTGGTACATATATACCCCTAGGTCAGATGACCTATGACACCAAGTTTCGGTCCGATTCGACGCTTAGCTTGGCCACCAGGTGGCAGAAACCAAAAACACAAAAAGTGCAATAACTCCTGAACTAATGACTGGATCACCTCCAAATTTTTATCATAGGTGTATCTAATGAGGGTACATTATATAACGGGTTTTTGGTTTGACCTACTTTTCAAGGTCACAGAGGTCAAAGTTCAAAATCTTGCCTTTAAGTGGCACGTTTTGTAACCGCAGGTGCTATTGGCCTCAAATTGGTACATATATACCCCTAGGTCAGATGACCTATGACACCAAGTTTCGGTCCGATTTGACTCTTAGCTTGGCCACCAGGTGGCGGAAACCAAAAACATAAAAAGTGCAATAACTCATGAACTAATGACTGAATCATCTCCAAATTTTTATCATTGATGCTTCTAACGAGGATGCATGATATAAGTAAGGGGTTTTTGATTTGACCGACTTGTCAAGGTCACAGAGGTCAAAGTTCAACATTTAGTCATTTGGCAGTGTGATTCGTAACTGCTTGGGCTGTTGACTTGAAACTTGGTACATACACACCCCTATGTCAGATGACCTATGACGGTCCGATTCGATTCTCTGCTTGGCCACCAGGTGGCCAAAACCAAAGCTCAAAGTCCAGTAACTCCTGAACTCTAACTGGATTGCTCCAAATTTTTATCAGGTGCATCCTACGAGGATACATGACCCTGGAACATTTCAATTTAACATTTGTCATTTGTTTTTCTGGTACGTTAACCCAGGTGAGCACATGGTCCATGGACCATTTCATTTGTTGTTGTTGGGGGAGGGGAGGTTATATAGGGGAAACCATCTATCAAAAGCCACTACTCCTGTCCACGCCCTCTTCCCACGGCACTACATGCGCTGTTCTGACAGTTATTACATCCACTCCTGTACATGTATGTAACTGCCTGCTAACCCTCACGTCACCCTCAAACAAAAAATTACTAATGGCCAATTTATTCCGGGACTTGCTTTGAGTTACATTTGACACGGAGAATACGAGAACCATTACTCCTTATTATATCTCTGCAGCTTTGATGTTGTGAGATCGTCAAATGGGTGTCGTTAGGTGTAAGGCAATTAGCCTCGTATGTTCATCAGGGCTTTGTTAGCAGTTGAACGCCGGATGATGTCCTGACCACGCTGATAATGAACGAGACATGCGATTATTTTTCAGCTTTATCCTGTTCGGAATCGTCTTATAATGGTGCTAAATGTCACTTGTTTTTGCCTTGATAAAATTGGGTACAGGTGTACCAGAGAAGAAAGTCCTAGGCATGCAAGTCCGGGACACAATATTTGCTGAATGCCATTGTAAAATCATATACTGTATGCACTCACCTATAAGATCCGAAGCCTTAATACAATACTCAATTCTGATACCGTCGAGGGCGGAGTCAATGGAGGCGCAGTTTTGGAACTGCGATATTGTCCTGCTTCGGATCTTTTCGGTGAGCAATAGAGTATCATTCCTTCTTTTAAATGTTTGGTTCCACTTACACTCGTAAACAAAGGTAATAAATATTGTACAAGTTGCAAATTACACAAAGAATTGTTTTTCATCGCCTGAAGATGAAGACGTTGTGTGGAAAGCGGTATTCATTACAGCGAAAAAAGAAAATGGCGAATGTCTGGAAACGTTGCTTGGAAATGTTAAATATGATAATGTTATAAATATAAGAGAGACTTCAGATAATCATTATGGTTGAACCTGGGGAGTCATAAAGTACATGTAATATCTGCTGGTAAAACCACATGCGTCGGGAAAACGGTTTGGGGCCTAGAATAATATTGTACCTCGTCACAATAGTGAGTTTAAGAAACCACACGTTAACGCTAACGCTAACGTTAATGACATCATTTTGACGTCACATCGAATGAATTCGTTATATTTCTTCTGGGGGTGACGTCATTTTGACGTAATTAGCGTTAGCATTAGCGTTAACGTCTGGTTTCTTAAACTCACTAATGCTGTCAGCGCATTCTTAATTTGAAGTAGATGGCTGTTTGGTTTCAGTTAGTTACAAAAGTGAGGAGGCTATTATACATGTACTTTGGATCTGCGGTCTAAGAAGTTGAATTATGTATGTTAGTCCACGTCCTTATGTCGTTCTGCGGAAACATCGTGTAGCGCAAATCTGAACTGGCACGAATGGCGCTAAAAATAGCGGACCATGAATTGTGAATCCACAAAATCCCAGAATGGGGAACAACGGTGAAGCAGACCACGCGAGAATATACGCGTGGGTTTGAACTTATAGTACACAGATGCCACCTATTATTCATGACGATTCAAGGTGTGATGGCCGTGCTTGGTGAACCGCATCTCTCGAACAATGAGCCTCGACAGGTGTCATCTCTGCTCTATAAGTCATCATGTGACCAAATGGTGCTCTTTATTGAATTCACTTAATCCGTGACCTTGACTTGGAAGTGCCTGAAGAAGACCACGGTGTGGGGGCAAAAATTTGCAAATATCCGAGACGAATTTGTTTGTATTGTTTCAATTTTTCATGGGGTATGAATAATTATGGGCTTTGAGTGTTTGGTCGGGTTTACCCCTTGGCATCTCTCGACCCTATAGCACTGCAATATTATTTGCATCGTGCAGTAAAGAATATATTGAAAATTGTCCGCCTCTGTCAGTCACTGACACTTGTACGGTTTCGGTACGGAAAACTATTCCCCGGTCGCCATGGCTACACAGGAATTAGGAAACCCTCTTAAATGGATATTCTTGTCAAACAATATTCAGTAGGCGGATACTTCTGGTGTGTTGTATTTTCTGAGCACTACTGGAGATGCGTTGCCCAAATTTGATTTTCAGTACCCGGTAGTCTGTAGAATCGAGGAGTAAACGCAACCTGGGTGAAAAGTCCGAGCAAAACGACCAAATGTGACCCGTTCTGGCAGAACTAGGCCTATCTCGCTCTCAGCTTGGCACGCTGAGACCAAAAGTTTGTCAGTTTCATCTGTCTTTTGTGAAATCTGAAACGATCTGTTTCTTCCATTCTCTCCTGGTGCCAGTTTTCTAAGGCTGGAGCCCTCTTGCATCGACTGGAGATAACTGCAACTGGAGTCTCATTCTGAATTAGAGACAAAGTCTACTCATTTTGAGTTTTCTCAGTTCTCCAGTCGATGGGACAGGGCATCAGCTGGAGAAAATTGGAAACAAACCGAGGGGAACCAAAATCTGTTCATATGAGGAGTTCGGTGGTGTGGTGTGGTGGTTCTGGTGTCCGACTTGCGATCAGAGGGTCCTGGGTTCGAAACCCACTGAGTGTGAAGTGTTTTTTTATATATGGAGACATCACTTGTTTATTAGATTCGAGACAACAGACAATCCGGTGGAAACAGCTGAGAATCATTTTATCAACCAATTGGAGACAATGTCATCTCAAGTGGAGACCCAGTTATGCATATTCGAGTTGCAAAAGAAGCTCATTTTAGGGACAAGAGTTGGAGATTCATTTTATCTCAAGATGAGATCGTTTTTTCTTTCTGTGCACCGTGGGGTATACGCCAGACTACTCTAGATGTATACTGGACTTTGTCTGACTTTGTAACTCCATCGCTCAGAAAATACATTGCACCAGAAGGATCCGCCAACCAAATATCATTTTACAAGTATATCCACCAATTTACTTACTGGTGTTAAAGTGCCACTGCACGTATGCATGAGGTATGTGTCAGTATCCCTCCCCTGGCGGCCGAATCGGGAGCCAGCGCAATAAGACTGGTGTCCTGTCCAACCCATACAAAGGCAATGGTAACACCTAGGCTAAACTGTGATACTATGAAGAAACCTTAGCTGACAGTAATGGCCGTCATGCTTTTCATCATTTGAGAAATGCAACGCGCTGTCATTTTCAGTTCATAAGTAGTTTTAATTAAAACTGTGCAGCTACAATTTAAAAGGGCCAAGACCCTAGGGGATTACTGGCCCTGTACAAGAATTTTCACATAAAACATTTGGCGCTGTCATTGCGTGACTGACCCTTCATCAAGTAAGGTACCACGCGTCAACTCATTCCTTAACATGTATACATGTATGTGTGGCAACAGTCTCAATGTCATTCAAATAGATAGATTAGAACACTCCTGTCGATCATGCATAACAACGTTGCTTAAAGATCAACGGTTACGTCGGCCGCCACGAGAAAGAAAACCTAACACCGTCATGAATGTTCAATTTCGCTGGTACAAATGGACCAACCAGAAAATGGTTTTGTTTTCGTTCTGTCACTATGTCACGTAATAAACTGACCTGTGATTTGCTTAATCTGAGATGGCATATGGTGATTTGATAATCTGGTACGTAAAACAAACCATGAACTGTACAGGCATGAACCCACCCAGCAGCCCCTGCTTCAGCCACATTCCAATATGACGTTAGCGTTGCCTGCTAACGGTTGCTAAGCGACTTTTTTGTCTTGAAGGGTAGCCAAAAAGTCCTGAGAAAGTTGAAGAACAGAAATGTTTTCACCCACAAGGGATGTTCTCCTCCTTCTAATGGGAATAATCCATTATGAAAAAGCAGATATAACGCAATCGGGGCGATTGCAAGTATGCCCCGCTCTGGTGCGTACGCTCTGTTAAATGACCAGGGTATTGCCACGTTTTCGCGACAGCCGGTGCCACCACGCCACTCTCGAACCCAGGGACTAACTGCGTTGTCGGCGAATTGACCCGATTTACTACGGACATGTACATTTGGTAATGCATTCTTGTGGTTCGTTTTGCTGCCGCTAGGTGGCTCCCTCTACGTCGGCAGTCAAATTACCCATTAAAGATCGCATACCGTGGTCCTTTAAAGGGAGACATCCGAAAGATATTGCCCGGCGGGCACTAGTTGTTTTTGTTTTGTTTTGACAGCGCACAGCGCCGTCTGTTCATCAACGGTGACACTAGGCTATGGCACAGGCCCCTGGAGAGCTATCAGTGCCTTTAGAACACGTACCTAACCAAACTTATCTAAAAAAAACACAACACGTATCTAAAAACACACCCCGAGCTCACGAATTCGTGAGCTCGGGGCGTGTTTTTTACAAACTAGTTTTTTTGGTTAGATATGTGTTCTAAACTCACTGATAGCTCTCCAGGGGCCTGTGCCGTAGCGTAGTGTCGCCGTTGATTAATAGACGGCGCTCTGCGCTAATCAAAACACCAATCCAACCTATTACACCACACAAATACATGAGATGAATCGGGCAACCCGTTCTTGAGTTATGGTCGGGAATGCTAAAACCAAGATGTCTTCCTGGCGGCCATATTGGATATTGGGTCGCAACCAAAATCGATAGGGAACCTCCCCCGATCCACCCTATTACAACATACAAATATGAGATAAATCGGGCAACCCGTTCATGAGTTACGGGTCCGGAATGCAAAATCTAAGATGTGTTCCCACTCTCTTAATTAGGTCCAGCAACCATCCGTGGTGCTTGGACACTATTCTTTCCTTAATTGCTCACTCATCCTGTCTACACAGGTGTTAGTTCTACATTCGGGTTTCAGCTCAGTCTTTTCTAGAGTTTCAGATTGTAAAGTTCCACTTGAAAAAGACCCCGGTTGGGGTCGAAAATTCGTGAATTCTGGAGATTGACTTCTTGCTTATTATCATGTGTTCCTGGCGGATATACTGAATATCAGATCGCAATCAAAAGCGATAGTGCACCTCCTCTGATACACCCGGTTACACCACAGAAATATGAGATCAATCGGACAACCCATTCTTGAGTTACAACCCGGAATATAGTGCGGCGGCAGCGGCTGACGACGGAAACCCACCAACACCATAATGCCCCACCTCAACTTCGTTGAGCGGGGGCATAATAAAAGAAAGAAACACAGCGAGCTCAACGGAGCTGACGCAGCGTCATGACGCGATTTAGTTTCACGAACTGGCGCCACGTGCCTCCACGGGGCACAGCTGATCGCTCTTCAAACAGCCTTCCGTCTGCTGCAGCCGGCTACTGGCTTATTGGTTAGATATTTTCTACTGACCATAACACAAGCATGACGGGTCTGCAGCCGCGGATTTGGTTACTTTCGAAAGATTTGATGTTTTTCCCTCCAATTTTCGTGATTTTCTGGCCAGAAATATGCACGGGGAGCTAGAGAATTTACCATAGATACCAACTTCAGAGTGATGTTACTGCCACATACGGGCGAAAAGCAAAAATCGAAGACGATACGATCGAATTAGGAGTATCTCTGAATATGTCCTGTAAATCCTGCACTCATTCACTAAACGGTGTTTAAAATAGACGAAGGGTCAAAAGTCGATACCCCTAAACCAAGGCATGCAGCCTACAACGTCACGGCGTTTTACAGCGCCACTGGGACGCTGTGGTGAACTCTGACGTTACGTCATGGGCGAGGAATTCGTCCGAACTGGATCGCTGTGAAATCTTGTCATCTGACCAATAACAGTAGACCAAAGACTGTAGCCTCGTTCAATCTGTCCTCTTTTTTTATCCCTTATGAACAGCTTTGTGTTGTGGTAAATGAATTACAAATGACGGCTTTGTCGTGTACCCTAAACATATTCGATTTTCTTGCGCGTGAAATTCGTACTTCATGGAGTAGCCAACCGAACATGCGACTTGCTTGCTTGATATCGGACCCAGAACGCGGAATGACCCTACAAATTGCATGTGCAGGCGTCTGTGATGATAAACTGTATGGCTAAAGGCTCAGTGTTATTCGGTTAAAGGAACCATAGAGGCAGCTATAGCGATTAGGTTTATATCAGTGTGGTGTTTTCATCACAGCACAGGAGGCGCTAGCAACTGACAACCTACTGATTTTGGCTCAAATGTTGATGTTTAATGTGTTTTACTTATACATGTAATTATACAAGTCAGTATTCTCATGCTAACGAATCGGTGAAATGAGCGCAACAAAATGGCTAGGATGAGACTACCTGCTGG
Source organism: Notospermus geniculatus (assembly GCA_002633025.1). Lineage (NCBI taxonomy): Eukaryota > Metazoa > Nemertea > Pilidiophora > Heteronemertea > Lineidae > Notospermus > Notospermus geniculatus. Next base: position 19,190 of record NMRB01004058.1, on the reverse strand, counting down.
GGCCCCTTTAAAAACCTGCTGCATTAAGATGACATGGAAAATTGTCGGCCTTTTACAACCGACGTACAGTCATGGACATTTAATACCTGATACTTTGAATATTTCAAAAACTACTGGGCCAATTTAAACACGGTTTGTTGCATATGAAAGTACATCTTGTTGGTCACATTTCTTCATCAACATTTTCGAAATTTGAAAATATCGTAATTATGTAATACTAGGTCATCAGAAAAAAACACTAAAAATCAAACTTCTTATTATGTAATATTTTTGTGAATTTTGTTGCAGATGTGATAGTGGAACTTTCTAAGGATTTTGGGCTTTGTTTCATCAAAATATGTCGAGTGGTTGCTGAGATATTTGAGATTATCAAAATTTTGAGATTTTGAGATTTTCGTGTTTTGTAGGATATTTTGATGCCATTAGATAAAGCTAACGTCAGAATGTGGATTTACAAAATTTTGGAACTTTTTGCCTTAACTGGGCAGAAATATAGCGTATTTTTCAAAGCATCAAAATATTGATATTTTGAAAAACATGCTTAACTTCTAACCCCCAGTTTCTGCTAAACGTTCCAAAACTTCATACTTCTTGGTTTTTAGGTGAGCTCTGTCTACTGATATCAAAATTTTGTGAAAATTTGAAAAATCTCAAATTATCAAAATTTTGATAATCTGAAATATCTCAGCAACTACTCAACAGATTTCGATGGAACAAAGTCCATGATCATTAGAAAGTTCCACTCTATCAAAACCGCAACAAAAATCGCAAAAAAAATTACATAACAAAAATGTTGATTTTTAGTATTTTTTCTGATGGGCTATTACGTAATTACAATATTCCAAAATTTCCAAAATTTTGATGCAGAAATATGACCAACAAGATGTACTTTCATATGGAACAAACCGTGTTAAAATTGGCCCAGTAGTATTTGAAACAAGCCTGGTGGCGTTAAGGTTCACGTAGTGAAGTTAGTGTCGAAAATGAAATGGTCCATGGACCATGTGCTCACCGGGTTGGACATAATAGTCTAATGACAGAGGGAGGTACATATCAGTTATGAGCAATCTCGGTCAAGTCATTCCCAGGTACATAGGACTTTGATGATTTTTGGGTTATGCCACCTAGCGGCCATATTGGATGTCCGATCTGGCCGGAACTTCACATGCACATAAAGGTCATCTGCAGGGGGCCATGTAGAACATTGGAGCGCTTTGGGTCAAGTCGTTCCTGAGTTACAGCACTTTGATGATTTTCGGGTTACGCCACCTGGTGGCCTTGTTTGAAGTCATATCAGGCCGAAATTTGACGTGCATGTAAAGGTCATGTAGAGGGAGGTAAATATCAAATTTGAGCACTCTGCATCAAGCCATTCCTGAGTAATAGCACTTACTTGATTTTCAGGTTACGCCACCTGGCGGCCATACTGGATGTCCAATCGGGCCGAATCTTGGTATTTTTTTAAGGTACCCCTCCAATGCATGCTTATGCAAAATATGAAGTCGCTCGGTGAAATAATGACAAACTGGGGCAGGTTCGTCACTTTTGTCGAACTTTTACCTCTGTGACCTTGAAAAGTATGTCAAATCAAAAACCCGTTACATATGTTATGTATCCTTACTAGATACACCTATGATAAAAATTTGGAGATGATCTAATTATTAGTTCAGGAGTTATTGCACTTTTTGTGTTTTNTTCATGACTAGACCGGCAGGTGCTGCCACCCACGGTAGACAACGACACTAGAGCTCAAACATGTGGTGAGCACCGTAAGGGATGTCGGAAATGATCCACAAAACAGCCTGCAAATCTAGGCTAAATAAGCTTGCTCCCAAACCATGAAGCAGGTTAATAAACTTCACATTACCAAGGCCTTATAACAGCCGCAATAGACTACCAAAATTACCACAGCCTTGACATATTTAAGGCATGACACAAAATTGACAGACAACGCTGCCAGATCGACAACTTAAGTTGGCGTCCTCGGTTAATCGGCCTCGCCAAACAATCAAACTACTCAAACTAAGCATTTGATGGTTTAAACTACATCTATGACATCTTAAGAACTTACAAAAACTTTGGTGCCAATATATCCCGAACATAGACCAAATAATTTGGCATTCTTTGGTAGCGAGAATAGCCCGCAGGTATAGAAATGTCAGAAACATGTTGTCGTAGTGACCCAATTCCAGAAAGCCCGGAGAACCAGAGACGAGACCCGCCGAAGACACCGCGGCGCCAACATGTATCCCTATTAGATCACCTATGATGAAAATTTGGAGACGATCCAGGTGTTAGTTTAGGAGTTATTTGAATTTGGGTTTTTCATTTTTGCCACCTGGTGGCCAAGCTAAGAATCAAATCGAACCGAAACTTGGTGCCATAGGTCAACTGACATAGGGCTGTATATGTACCAAGTTTCAGGTGAATAGCGCAAGCAGTTACAAAACATGCCAGCAAATGGCGATATTTTGAACTTTGACTTCTGTGACCCTGAAAAGTATGTCAAATCACAAACTCATTAGGTATGTCATGTATCCTCATTAGATACACCTACGATAAAAATTTGGAGACAATCCAGTCATTACTTCAGGAGTTCTTGCACTTTTGGTGTTTCGGGTTTTGGCCACCAGGCCAATAATCGAATCGGACCGAAACTTGGTGTCATAGCTCATATGACCGAGAGGTATATATTTACCAAGTTTCAGGTCAATAGCCCCAGTGGTTACGAAATGTGCCACCAAAAGGCAAAATTCTGAACTTTGACCCCTGTAACCTTGAAAAGTAGGTCAAATCAAAAACCCGGTTCATATGTAATGCACCCTCATTAGGTACACCTATGATAGAAGAGGTGATCCAGAGTTATCGGGACCAGGCGTATGATAATTCTGGTGATGGTAATGAAATTTTTTGCAGAGTGCAGAGGGAAGGAGGCAGAAAATGTATTATCGACGTTATGTTATTAAAAGGAAAAACAAAGTGAAATGTGTTGGATAATGTGTGGATGAATTGAAAAACAGCATCATCGTTGGTATGGCATGGTTTGCTGCTGCTATTGGTCGATTGAGAAGGTACATTCACATGGTAGGTGACAACTGTGGCCAAAAGATGGCAATACACAATAAAAGCTGTCGCTGGTGTTGTCTGAATCGCAACTCGCGGGCGTACAAAGAAACTTTGTACGGCAGCTCGTTGCTATTTAATCCTCGCATAGGCGTACAGGCCTAGCATAGCCAGCCTTAGCCAACTGTGGCAGGGCCTAGCTAGGCAAACAAAGCCTGTACCAGATGGCAGATGATGAAGGTTAGCAAAAGCTCGTGAGTGCTGGGCCTAAATCGCTGGGTTATTCACGGTGACTCTAATTCATCCCATAAATCATGACATAGGCCTAGGCCCAACGGTCGGTATATCGATATACCACACGTACGGCCTACAGTGTGTAGCAACCAGTATGCATACATTTGCACATAGGCCTACATGCACACAATCCACCCTGCTGGTCATCGATTGACGGAATAAGCCGCATTGTTACGATTGTAGGCCTACATAGCAATAGGATTTCCACTGTGTGCCACTCCTAACCAGGGATTCTAAAGTTCTACCAATTTTGTGAAATCATGTCAATGTTGGGAGATTGGCTGATCTGAGTTTATTGGCAAGAGTTTATTGGCAAGACGTTTGCCCTGGACTGCCTGTCCATATGCATGCATGGGCCGTCATACACTGATATTGCACACGTCATAGAAATGTGCGTTCTGCGCATTCTTCAGGGCAAAGAGCGGTGGTATTGGAGAGTGTACACAACTTTCGTGACGTTGCATTTTGTGCGTATCGATTTTTCATCGCTTTTTTCAACAAATATTCCAACTTTTTTTCTCGGAACAACGTTGCCGATCCTATTTTATGAAAATGAACTTTGTTTTGACGGCGAACAATACACATAAAGATGCTCCCTTTGTTGATTTCTGGTCCTCAACTAGTTCCAATGCCTCCAGCATAATCATGCGTTTAGGACTAAGCCACGTGACCTC
>NMRB01004057.1:0-18839 GCA_002633025.1 Notospermus geniculatus | reverse complement strand
CCCCCCCCCCAACTGTGATTTGGTTCCTGAATGAAGTCTGTCTTTTTCAGGTTGGTTAGAACCCTTGTTGGATCGGATAGTGGCAAACTGGTCCAATGTCGTGTGTCCTACCATAGAAAATATTGTGTACAAAAATTTCGCATTCCAAAAATCTGCGATACATGATATGGCAGTTGGGCGGTTTAGACTTCGTAGTATGACGTTTGATTGGGAGTTCCCCTCAGACAGGGAGAAGAAACGAAGGAAATTGCAAACCGATCCATTTCGGTACGCAGGAGGTGTCTCCTTTCAGTACAATCTTTTTTTATCCTGGACCTATAGTAGAATAGACAAATCCCAAATTCCCAGATCTGTGCACTTCTGCCGAAATCGCAAACACAACCTCGACCTGAAACCAGCTGACGTGACGCAATCCATGATTCAGCAATGGTCGACTCTGACCCAACATCGTCGAACTCACTGTCGTCACATGGTCGTGGGGTTCTCTGCGTCACGTCATTCAGTGTCAGACCGAGGTTCTGTTTACAATTTCGGCGGAAGTGCGCAGATCTTTTTCGTTTTCGTCAATTTGGGATTTGTCTATTGAGACCGATTTCTTTCTTGGTAAAGGCCTAGAAACACCATCCAATATTATTTCTCAATATGGGCCCAAAATGGGAATATGTGCCTCTCGCATGATGGGGAGAAGAAAGATTGGCAATAATATTGCCCATTTTGTCCTCATATTGTGCAATAATATTGAACGTGTATGGGCCACTTTACACAGATCTATTTAAATGATTTGTCTATTACTAAATTCTTCTATTCTAATTGCATATTTTGTTCTATTTCTAGGTGGAATGAGGGCTAGATCATACTTGATGCTATACTGTCCGTAGTCTCCCCTATTCATCTAGCTTTTGGAATTTATTTTGCCTCAGATGCTGCCTTAACTTGCTCTTGCAATACGCACATCGTACAAGCGATAACATTGCTTCCGTCCATGTCTGTAGTTAGTGCAGCCTTTGTGTGTGCTAACTTAACTGGGTTAAACAATTCGGGACAAATCCCTGCAGCATTTCCACACAAAATTCTTGTGACATGCTGGAAAATTGAAGCAGAACATTTAATTAACTGAATCTGCATTTCTAACTTATTCGCTAAAAAAATGTTATTTTTACTAATTTTTCGACTTCGTAGTTAATTAAACTTATTTTAGAATTTGCTGTTCTGAATTTACTGCGTTTATCACCGAGTTCTGCTCCTGCATCACCCCATAAGGGGGGCATATCTAACACTCTTCCCAGAAACTTTTGCAGTAAATACGCCAACTTTACTAAAAAACTGCCAGCAGTGCTCTCTGGTAGCAGAACTTGGTGATTCAGGAGTGCATTTTAACATTTTTCCTGTTGGTTTTGTCCGTTATTGCTCTCTGTACATACACCGCCAAGCCCGTCCACCCTGTATCATGTCCACCCGTCCGTCCGTGTCACTGCACAGTGCAGATCGCGTCAAGTCAAGAGTCGCTCTGCTGAAGCGAAGATCCGTGCGAGGGAAAATCCATTGCCAGAATTCCACGCTTGGATCTTCCCTCTGCGATCTTGACTAACAGCAAAGAGGTTTCTTCTTCTGTCATCATTCACAGCATCACAACACGCTTGGCTACACATTGTTCGTCACTGTAAGGTCTGTCCGTCCATCTCCATGTCCGTCTGCAGATGTTTACAGACTCGTATCGTGGCCGGTGCCTTTTTACCACACCTCTTTGTGTTTCGGAAGAGGTTTGTCATCAGACTCATCAGCCACCACGAGTCCCCATGACTTATGGCTTCTGCCTGCTCATGCACCCATATTGGTCATGGCTTGTGGTACTTGAGTCTTACTTGGGAACAAGTGATCGGTTGAGGTACCAACTCCTACCAACTCATTCATTGGTGTCAATGTAGGCCTAATCATATCTGGTCAGTTGATTAAAAGATCTTGGACTTTTTCAGGATGGCTCAAACCTTTGTTAGGTAGAATAGCTCATGACTGGACGTATGTTACCACACCCGTTATCGACGTAGTATCTGATGAGGATTTTCAGTTCCGTCACACCAGGGCTGACGATCTTCAAATGGGAATCTTTAAACTCAGCACCTTGATTTTCAATTGGCAATATCCACCTGAAGAAAAAAGAAAAGCAAGAAAAACAATATATCCTTTACGGTAATTACTAAAAAGAAGTGGAACCTCTCTATTAAGGACACCTTTGGGACGGACCAATAATGTTCTCAGTTGAGATGTGTCCTGATTACTGAGGACAAATTGAATCAAAATTCGGGACTGAAACTTTGGTGTCCTTCATCGAGAGTTAAGCTGCGTTTACCAGACATCCGGAATGCGGTATAGGGACGCAGAATCCCCCGCGGAAGCGATATGTTGGGTGCGAAAATGCATTGCATTTTCCGCTTCCTCATTCCGCAATCCGCATTTCGCGTGTCAGCTAAACGTAGCTTTATCCTTCCGGCGGCGTTGTCTGTTGAGAAGATTCCACTCGGCATTGATCACAGAATAATCATAATTTCTAACTCACTGACCATTGGGATTCGGGTCCGTTCACTTCGAATGTCTAACTAACTTCCCGAGGGATGTGGAGTTCTCTGCAAACCAACAGTCTCATCCTTCTCTCCCAGATTCCCGTTCGCTTGGCACGGTTCCTTACCATGAAGTCTCAGTCATCCGATCTGCACTCTGGTCGTCCCACAATGGGAGACTTTACTGCCGTTAGGGGCCACCTCTAGCGGTCATAGAACGTCACAAAATTTGACATCAGAGACTTAAGCCAAGGCGTCCACGTCATTATGGATGACGTCATGTCGTGCATTTCTTCTCTGTGACGTCAAACTCCATGACATTCTAGGACCGCTAACTGGTGGTGGCCTCTAACGGCAGGACAGTCCCCCATTCTATCGTGTCAAACCTACTCTCTTTTTAAGAGGTCAGTCCTTTTGTCCACCAACCGAAATTGTGAATGACACAGGTCATGTGGATAAATTCCGCTTTCCTCTTGGCCGTGGTTGTGGTAGGACGTGCTCGTAACTTTTTGAGGTGTGTAGAAATCCGAAGCCAACATATCATACACTGTCACGAGCGGTTGTTGGTCCTTTCTGATGGCCCAATGCATGTCATTTTCAGGTTCTGCTTCCTGGTTCACAGGTTCTGAAGCGCTTGGTAGAGGTTCTGCCAGGATCAGGGACTTCACTGTCCAGAACATGGAATGAGTCCATAAGTTTCTGATTCACCCTGTTTATTTGCTATTCCTGCCCCAGATTCTCAGAGTGCATGAACCGAGTTAAAGCCAACTAACCGTGCCAGTCAAGGTGTCTGAATAGAGAAACGAATGCCGCCATCTTGAATCTATTACAGTACTCGCATCGGGAATTAATTGTCAACCAAGTGCATATTTGCAAAACTGCTGTGGCTTTGCTGCCTTCGAATGCGACTTAGGAACACGGTTAACAGCATATTTAGGCTTCCCTGGGGATGTAAGCCGCTTACTTACGAAATTTGTAGTTTTGAAGTTGTGAATTTCATGGGCCACGAAATTTTTCTTAGTGTCATTTTTGAGTGCCGCGACTTATTCCCTTTAAATAATTGATTATACTGTGTCTGGGCCTACTGTATGTTGTGAATATGTGCAGTGCAGGCCTGGATGCTGTTTGTTGATGTTTCAGATGCATGTAGGATTAAGACTGACAGAGAATTCAACTACTGTATTCTTATCATCAGTGACACGTTCAAAATTGCCTCATGATTGAATTCGATGCCCCATTGCATTTTTCAGGTTGGCTGGAACCCCTCTTAGATAGAATAGCCATTGACTGGACCCATGTAGTTTGTCCCGTCATTGACATTCTAGCTGACAAAGATTTTAAGTATTCGCATACGCCAGCAAGAAATACGCAAATTGGGATGTTTAAACTTCACAATCTTATATTCGGCTGGAAGTTTATCTCCGATGCGGAGAAAAATGCGCGGAAATCTGTGATTGACCCGTTACGGTAACTCAACTACCATAAACACTGCTCTCTAGCACTAAACATTCTAATTATTCTCACTAAGACTAATTCGGAATTGGTATTGGAAAGGTGCTGTTTGTTCATGTGGTGTAAGAGGTGAAATTGTAATAAGATCTGTTGCAGAAGTATGAGAGGATGTATCGTTGATTTTTACTGCAGCACACCACCTCCTGTGGCGTGCTGCAGTGGAGGTGCTTCATTGAAGACCTCCAAACCTCTTACTTTTGTGTCAAATTGTGAAATGTTCAAAAGGCAAACTATTCCAATACCAACTTAACTTACTAATGCTTTAACATGATAAGGCCCCCCCCCCCCTCACCACTGTCCAGTGATATTTCTAATCAAGCCCCGGTTTGTGGTCAGTTGTAATATACTGTTGGCTTTTCAAATTCACTTTGTGCCTTCTCAAATTCAGAAATTAATGTTATTTTTCTTCTGGGGCACAATAACCAAATATAACTGATGTTGTGTTTGTATTACCGGTAGTGGTAACAGATTATGAACTGTGCCCTTGCAGGTTGGCTGGAGCCGATGCTGGACAGAATCGCAAGAGATTCAACAAACGTCCCATGTCCTGTGATTGACTTACTGAACAAAGAAACATTCAGTTACAAGTCGGGGATCCCACACATAGGAAAATTTGATTTCAAAAACGACTATATGATCTTTCGTTGGAGGCGCTGGAGTAAAATGCAGAAAGCTGTTATTGAATCAAACATTACTCCATTACGGTAAATAAGACCAAAGCATCATGCATGGTGTCCCTCACCACAATCCGTTGGGTTCGAGGTGGCTTTGAGATGCTGACGAGAGAAATCAGATTTGAATCGGGACCATATCCCGTTGCCTCAATAGGGTCAAAACTACCCGATAGTGTTCAAAACAATTGAAATGAAAGTGACATCCCGGCCCTGATCAATTTCGCACACAAAAGGTGTTCATTGTATAGGACCCGCTTTCAGTGTGTCGCCCTCTGTCATAGCTACGATGCGCACAGAAAGCTTGAACTCAATCTTTGACACCAATTGCACTTTGATGCCCCCCCCCTCACCATGCCAGTGCCGAGGCAGACACTATGTCTGCCACCTTTGACGTAATGGCTATTCTTGAGCTGCGAGCGCCTCATAGCTCTGATTCTAAACTCTTCCAAGACTGTCAGCCTTGCATTGAACCCCTTGCAGCTACTGTACTGTATGGTATGACTCCACCCCGCCTTGGAGGATTACCTTTATGGCCTAGTGGTTGGCACGAGCAGTTAAAAAACGTTGAGTGTGACCACTATGTGGATGGCTGACCAGCGCGTATAATACAAGCCTTACTCTACACTACTGTGAATTCAGTCATAGAGTATAAAGCTGTTCCCACATTCAACCATGTCCCCATGTCGGCATTGAAGAGTCTACTTCATTTTGAAATCGAGAGGTTGAAATATGACTGGATTGCGGATGAGGGATTCTCACAAATCACTCTCACGACAAGTTTCCAAAAATGGCAGGCTACCCGCTACTGGATATCTGAATAGGTAGTTAGGGCTAAATTCCATCTGGACACTTGGGGCCGTATGCACCAAGTAAAGATAATCTTCAACTCAGGTTTAGCCACAACTTTTCCATTGTCAGATCATACCCCACTAAACCTGAACAATTGAAAAGTTGTGGCTCAACCCGAGTTGGAAGATTATCTTTGCTTGGTGCATTGTAGTGAGGAGTGAAACGTTGCTAGTAATTCTGTGCATGTTATGTGACGGGTTCCTGAGGTGCGGTCTGCTACAAATGATCATGAACAAACATAATATCATGACGTGTTCAAGATCAGAATGTGCGGGGCATGAGGACAAGCATGGAGTGTGAAAAACATCATACGATTTCACGTACGGTATCGGTTTGCAAGGCATGTTGAACTTTGCCATCATCATCAGCAACATTACGTTTGTCAATTTCAGGCTGGCTTGAACCCCTGTTGGATCCAATTGCCCAAGATTGGTCTAATGTAACCACGCCACTCATCGAAATTGTTAGTTATAAAGATTTTCAATTCATCGGTACACCTCGTGCTAAAGACATTCAAGTCGGGAATTTCCAATTGGGAAATTTGATCTTCCATTGGATGCAAGCTACAAAATTTGCAAGAAGTCGACAGAAACGGCTCATTGACCCCCTTCTGTAAAGCATCTGTTATACTTTATTGCTTTTAGTTGATTTCAGCGACATGTATTTCATGATGATCTTGGTCTGGGGGAGATTTTGAGGCAGAAAAGGGGGTAGGCCCAGCAGCTCTATGACAGTGTAATAACCAAAGACCCTAAATTATGGCAGGGACTTGGACTGACAAAACGACGTGGAGCAAATTTCGCTAAGCAATGTTGCAAAAATACAGTAAAATCACCTTTTATTGGTGGTGCTCAGAATTTCTGTAGGCCCTGGTTTTGAAGGTATTTGAGGGCCAGAATGGGGGTGGGTAATAGCCGATCATGTGTCAGCATACTTCTTCTTTCTTAATTGCCATGTACATGTACAAACTGCGAGTGATCAGTGCTGGTGATTGCACAATGAGATCTAAATTTTATATTTGGTCGGGTGAACTTCCACAAGATGTTGTGGAATCCCTGCTAAGCACCACGTTGGCAAGAAATCGCTGGACTTCGCATCCGTTTCGCCAGTTTACTTGCAGTGTGCATGCAGCCATTGGAACAGAGCTGTATTTCAAAGCAGGATTGAAGTCCAGAGGCCCATGGTGGCACTCAATGTTCTTGACTGAAAAGGACCAAACGTACTAACTCCTGGTTGACCAGTTCATCATGGAAGACATCGAGAACAACCTGTCTCTACATTCAAATCTCTCAGTGGAGGTCTCAAAACTCAGTCAGTAGTTTTGATGCTCTGTCCTGGTCAGGAAACTATCAGTTATTTTGCAAAAACTCATGACTGCTTAATGAAGGAGTATGGTCTGTGCAATTTGATAGGTGAACTTTTTCTCTACAGAGGGGTGGAAAAGCATCAACACATTTCAAATATCGGTTGGCAAGGAGTACATCAACAGCAACATTACATCTGTCAATTTCAGGCTGGCTAGAACCCCTACTGGACCCAATTGCCCAAGATTGGTCTAATGTAACCATTCCAGTCATTGAAAGCCTTGATGATGAAACTTTCCGTTACTTTGGTACACGTAATGTTGGCGGCATTTTGGTGGGAAGGTTCGGATTAGGAACCATGACATTTGATTGGATGGGACCAACAGAATTTTCAAGAAGTCGACAGAAACAGCCCATTGACCCACTTCTGTAAAGCATCTGTTATACTACTATTTTTCCTTTAGGGACAATGTTTTCTGTGATGATCTTGGAAGTCAGAGGCTGAACTAAAAGGGCCACGATATTGCCACTTTTTGCCAACACCTGGCGCCACTGGTGGTGAAGGCATCATTCTCCAAAACTGTTGTTTTGCCTTCTGCCCCATTGTTGGAGAATGTGTGATTGCAATGCATATGTAGATACCCCAGGAATGAGAGTTATACTCTACACTAGCGTATTGGCCCGTGGCGAACACATTTTGAGGGAGCGTGTTTGTCCTTGAATATCCTACTTGGCCTCTTTTGAAACTCCTGGTTGACCAGTTCATCACAGTCGACATTGGAAGGACTCTACCTGTGAAAATCCTCCCAACCTTAAGGCTAGAAGTAGGGGGTTGTGGTCCGGTTGACTAAGAATCCCACAAAAACTGTCAGTTAAGTTATCATAAGTTAAACCTAGTGAACTTCAGTTATTTTGCAAAATCCTTTGACGGTTGGAGTTCCATTCCTGCACGAAATGAAATGAAATGTTCTCTGGAAGGACACGAAATAAGATTGCCCTTCTGTCTTTTTTGAGCAGGCTGGGGTGGGATATTCATGTGATGTGTAGAGTTTCTGACACGAGTTCCTGATCCGTTGGAAAGCATCCTAAATTTTGTCATCGTCAGCAACATTACATCTCTCAATTTCAGGCTGGCTTGTACCCCTGCAAATTCATAGTTGATCAGTTCATCACGGAAGACATTGGAAATAACCTCTGTCTACATTCAAAACTCGCGATTATTTTGCAAAATCTCGTTGCTGCGTGAATGGTCTGCATGACTTTGTGGGATGAACTTTGCACTAGAGAGGATGCCACTATGATTGTCTGTGTCTGTTTTGTGCACATGGGGAGGGATTGACAAATTCGATCTTTTCTCTGCTCTGAAATTTGCCGACATTGCGTGCCGTAACAATTTGTATGCAACACCTCAGGCCATTTAACATTTCACCTTTGTTACATCACCAAACTTACAAACAACAACAATTCACATTGTGATATTCAAATTTCAGGATGGTTACCCCCTCTTTTGAACGAAATAGCACGAAATATTTCCACTGTTGTGTCGCCAGTTATCGATATAATAGAAGAGCAGGATTTCCAGTATGTGGGATTGGGGGAGGGGAGCGTATCTTTTGGAACGTTTGATTGGGGTCTTAGATTCGGTTGGCAAATATACAGTGAAAGTGATGAGATACGGCGACAGGAGAAACAAGCCGGGCCTATCTGGTAAACTCTCTTTCAATTGACAATGCCGTTTACAGTTTTTCCGCGTTTTGCATATTTGTATGTTTCGGAGGGTGTGTTTACGATTGCATTTTAGAGCTTGACATGCAGCTAAAGGGGGATTTTGCTTAACTTTACTCATATCAGTGATACAAGAGTCATGACCTTCATCTTGTCATTACTATAGATGTGTACCGAAAATTGCGGACCATGTGACGTGACGTCGTAGTGCATCCAACACATGCTGATGCATTGCGACGTCACTGACACCGTGATTGTCGTCATGCAAAATAACACATGAACACCAATCTCATGATTCCCATATTTGTGTAAAATCACATCAACTCATCATCACCGTCCCATAGAACCATGAAGGATAAAATCATCACCTTATCTCATAAAACATCAACACCCAATTTGCATTTCACATAAAACTAAAATCAAGTGTATTTCCATAATCTTCAGTTTGTTTGATGCACATCTGATGCAGTGCAGCATTCGTGCATCAGGTCTGCTCCCATGTTATGCTCTTTTCATGCATCAAACAACTTGCAGGCATGATCAGTATGAAATCAATACTAGTACTACAAGTTTGTAAATTCTTACGACTGAAAAAGGGAACATGGCTTCCAAGTTATGATTTTACCCCCAAAAAACAGAACCAGGCTCATAATAATTCACACTGTATCCAACAAATCATTAAGTTTTTCTCGTCATTGACATAGGTATGTTCATTCGTCTGCTCATTTTCTCTCTGCTGAGTTTGTATCTGTAGAATCGGTGTTTTGCTTGTTAGCTAGTTTTCATTTGGTGTCCGCTGTATCCCTGCATGCTTCACGTAAACCTCTGCATCTTTTGTCTTCTTATATTCTGACATCATACGACAAACAGACTTGGATTTCAACACTGCCCCTAGAAACTAAACCTTTTAACCGTTGAACTTGTCGTCACTGAAAATTTCTTTACGGAGCTAAATATGGCCCTTCATGAGATTTGTTACATGAAAAGAAAACAGCAATCCGTGCAATTTCTGCTTATCAAGAGGGAGGAGCATTTCCAACTAGTCGAACCGTGAGTCTGTAACTTATCTGGACCTGATGAATGCATGTGCACTCTACATATAGGCAGGTCTTATATTCCATGGCTGATGATGAGCCGCATATGACATCGTCCAGTCTTTTCAACATGGCCAGCAAGATGGCTGTGTGACAGTGTCCCATGAGGACCTCTTGAGCCGTAGCAGTTGATACTGTTACCATAAAAACAAGATGCGGACTTAATCCCTCTTCATCACCAAACCTCCTCACCCCTTCCTTAAGAAATCCAAGTTGTGATGCGTTGTTATGCCTGGTGGAGGGTGGTGACGGTTATTCCTTGTTTACTGTGAGTAGAGTTCTCTTACATGTCTGTTGAGTCACTTGTAGGCCAACAATCTTCAAAGGAATACCAGATTTTCTGTTTTCTGCGGAAACATCGTGTTAGAGCAAAACTGAACCCAGGTTTAGGACCCTTGGGTACCCAGCTTTCAGAAAAGTCATGTTGCCAGAAAAATCTTTTGCTGTCAACCCCAGCAAAGGTCTTCAGAGCTGTGTCAAATTGAAATCAAATTTCACCTGGTAATTCCTATTCATTCTTTAAAATACCTGGTGACAGAAAAAGACATAAGTTGAACTCTACTTGTATCTTGATAATACCTTCAACATTAACCTAGTATGCGGTAACAGAGAACTAGATAGCAACTAATCCACGTTTTAACTTGCAAGAAATGGACAATGAATGAACTCAGTTGAAATTATCGAGTTTGATCGGATTAAATGTCTACCAAGTTTGTGATTGTGTCGTTAATCAGGCATTAGCATGGCCTCGCATTGAATGATAGACACTCGTTAAACTAAGTGCATTACTTTTCAAATTTTGAAAAAAAGTCAACTTCTTTAGGATTTAAAATGGCCGTATGATCAGTTATCATGGCAGCCCAACCATGTATTAGTTGTTTACCAGAGGTAGTCATCTTTCAGTTATATTTGATGGTGTCTCATTCTCTTCCTAGGTCGCCCACAATGGCTGGAGGCCTCTTCGCCATTCATAAAGGATTCTTTGAGCGTCTAGGAACGTATGATGCCGGGATGGATATCTGGGGCGGAGAGAATCTGGAGTTATCGTTCAAGGTATAGACCGACCACAGATACTAGAGAGTTTTTGCAAAGCCCCCGAAACGCAAACGCGAATGCCAAACCCATTGTTCGATGCCACGAAGGGAGCAATGAACAATAGGATAGACGTTCGCGTCCACATTTCGGGGTCTTTGCAAAAATTCCCTAGTGTTCCAATGAGGAACCTGCAAATGTGGTGGCGCAGAGAATGCAAGACCAGGTCTGCCCAGTTGCACAACATAAAGGACGTCATGACATGACATCGTTCAAGTTTGAAACATCTCACTGGCTCCTCTCTGGATCCGCGCCTGTGTACTCTACTTGTGTGTAGCACTGAAATCAGCTCTGAATCTGATCATCGACCTGTCTCTTATCTATCTATGCTTCTTTTTCAGATCTGGATGTGTGGTGGGACACTTGAAATCATTCCCTGTTCCCATGTGGGTCACGTCTTCCGCAAACGAAGTCCGTATTCCTGGGGCACTGGCGTTAACGTCCTGAAGAAAAACTCCATCCGAGTAGCTGAAGTGTGGATGGATGAATACAAAAAATACTATTATGAGAGAATAAATTATGATTTAGTACGTGTTGTTATTTAAGTCCACAGGGCCTACCGATAATTACCATTACCGATATCGGCCTTACGATTACCGATACCGATACCGATGCAACTGAGGAAAGAGTTAATGCCCTTACAACACTATAGTTGAAATGTACGTCTCTGCATGTTTTGACAACAGTAGAGGACAGCAGTGATAATAGTTGAGTAAACTGATGACCAGTAAAGATCACCTGCGACAAGCGCTTGCTTTTGCTGGAGCAGGTCACATTTGGCATCAGTTCATCACAATGGTTTGTTCAAAGAGCTTGAAAGTTGAGTAGGTTCAATCAAAGCATTCACCACTCTGATGATAGCCAATGTTCATGTCTGTTACAGGGTGACTTCGGTGACGTGTCGGCCCGTAAAGAGCTCCGCAGAAAGTTGGGTTGTAAAAGTTTTGATTGGTATGTGAAGAATGTGTATCCAGAGTTATTCATTCCTGGTGAAGCTCTTGCTAAAGGAGAGGTGAGTGTTGTCACGGTGTAGACGATCAGCATAAAGACGGCATCTTTTTGCCTTCATTGAACCATCTTTTCTCGAATAAGTCCCCGTAATTCAACACTTGGAAGATGTGCAGTAACACTCCAAGTTCTATATTGTCATTCCAGATTCGCAATAAAGCTCAAGCCATGTGTTTAGATTCATCTGTGGAGAACATGGGCAGTGGCCTAAAGCTAAAAACTTGGCAATGTCATAACCAAGGTGGAAATCAGGTATGCAGTTGTGATTATAAACTCTTGTTACGGGTGGCCATGCCAACAGCATGAATGGTGGTGCATGCATACTCGGCAAATGAAAGGAAACCAACAGTTTTGCCTGTGTGATCTCTTGTTTCACACCGTGTGAACCATGCTTTTGGTTCACAGGGTATACCCTGTGAACCAAAACCAGGGTATACTCTGTGAACCAAAACCAGGGTATACCCTGTGAACCAAAACCAGGGTATACCCTGTGAACCAAAACCAGGGTATGCCCTGTGAACCAAAACCAGGGTATACCCTATGAACCAAAAGGTTTCGTCGTCAGTCGTATTTGTTGTGCACGAGCCAGAGTTGTGTCTTTCTTCATATTCGCTCTGGAACGAGTTTAGAATCCCTGATCAGTGCCATAAAAAGGTCGTCGATTGACGGAATAAGCTGCATTCAGTAGGATATCCATTGTGTGCCATGGAGTAACGTCACTTCCGATCGGGGATTCTAAACTTTAGCCTTCACTCCTTGTTCTTTCAGTTTTGGATGTTGAGTAAAAACTTTGAGATGCGTCGAGACGAAGGTTGTTTTGATTTCTCCGGCCACGGTGATATCATGGTGATGTCATGCCATGGACAGAAAGGAAACCAAATGTGGCTTTATCAAGCTGTAAGTTGAGAGGAGGGAAAGTTAGTCCCTAAGTGTAGAAGGGAATACTTTTGAGACACCCCAGGGGCGTAACCTCAATCTGTGGTTGTCTCCCTTGATAACCCAAGTCACCTGCCTGGTGGAATCGGGAAGTGTGAAGGACCACTTAGTCACTCCCTGTCTTAGACAGGGGTGCTACCCAAAGCTAGGCCTAGAAGATGGGCTCTAGAGCTATTGCCTCCCCTCCAGGACTGCCAAAAAATGTGTTTTTCATGCAGAACTTAGGACAAACTTGGCAAAATAGTCTTTGTTTCTGGGCAGTATGAGAATTGAATGTGGTCTTTTTTCAGGACGGCCATCTTGTTCATACACCCACAAACAAATGCATAGAACTTTCAACCAATGGGCAGCATGTTTTTATCAACAACTGCGAGCCGAACAACATCCATCAAGTGTGGCTGTGGAAACGGAACGACCCCGAGAAGGAGAAGAAGTTGTTAGCGGGCCAGCAGTGAGGACACGGACGTCTCAAGCATTCCAGGGATTTCATTTAGTACAAGTTCATTGACATTCAGAATAATTCCCAAGTGTGATAGATGAAATAACGTGTGAAGGATTCATCAGAAGATATTGGTGTTAGGCCTACATTGGCTGAAAATGGGTTGTGGTGCATCAAAGCATTGATGCCGGAAGGTGGTGCCAGAGAGCATTCTACTTATTGGTGCCATTTGAAACCAGAAATTGGTGCCAGAGAGTATTGTAGGTACTGGTGCCTTTGAAACCAGAAATTGGTGCCAGCATTCTGTGTATGGTGCCATTTGAAACCAGAAATTGGTGCCAGCATTCTGTGTATTGTATGAAGCCAGTTGAAACCAGAAATTGGTGCCAGTATTCTGTGTATGCTGCCATTTGAAACCACAAATTGGTGCCAGCATTCTGTGTGTGGTGCTATTTGAAACCAGGGCCCAGTTTCACAAAGAATCTTAAGTCTAAAGTTTGACTTAAGTCATCATGTGACCAGGTTTCAGCAAATCAGATGGCTTCATTTCAGATTTAAGTTTTTTCTTAGACTTAAGATTCTTTGTGCAACTGGGCCCAGATATTGGTGCCGGCATTCTATGTCTGGTGCCGTTTGAAACCAGACAGTGGTGCCAGCATTCTATGTAGCCTACTGGTGCCACTTGAAATCAGAAGTTGGTGCCAGAGAAAGCATTTTACACACACTGGTGCCATTTGGTACCAGAAATTGGTGCCTGAGGTTTTTCTCCAAAAACTTTTTAACCATTTAATGAAGTAACGTACATGTAAGTAGGCTAATCTTTAAGGAACTGTGGAAACTATCTGCTCAAACTTGGTGATCAGTTGAAAGGATTTTCGCAGAAATAGGGTGAAAAAGTTGGTCTTTGTCATGCTGAATCTGTTGCGATATTCGTTGAATATTTCTAGATGAAAGTGTATTTTTATAGTTCGGTGACATCACCTGATTATGGCTTCATATCGGGATCGGGATGCAAACAGGACTGATGTCCATCCTCATGCAGCGTTTGTGATGGACAGTTTCTGTTCTGAATCCACGAGTGAACTTTGGAATGGCCAGTCCTGCCAGATAGGGAACCATTCCAATTTTAGCATTTAAAAAAAGAGGGGAAGACATACTTTTACCTGTACATCTGTCTCATTTGTTTCTTCCAGACCTCTTACCTGATGAGGCATGGGAGTATTGGGTTCTTTGAAAGAATGGAAGGATTTTGATTTACTGTTCGGTGATGTTGATGATAACTTTTGATTTTAACATGTTTACACTATCCGAGATACCAATGGGTTAGATCCATTGAACTGGCTCCTACTTAAGCTGAAACATTTATGAAAATGCCCTTTATGATGTTAAGTACTCTACAGCATGTCCCTAAATGTGTCCACTGATATGAGCTGTTCTCATAGTTAGGATGACTTGTAGTGGTCATGCCCCCTGCATCGGGAACACTCTAAAAGCTCAGTCGTCAAACTTAAATTTTGATTTCTTTTACTTTCTAGTCGGATATATACACATACAGATACATGTACTTAAAATGCCTTGTGAACAAACTCAGTGGTATACCTTACTGATTATTCGGACAGTTTCAAGGGTAGTTGCGTTGATATTTCTGCAGGAAGTGACCATCATTTTTGGGACGATGTGTGAGGGAAAGATCGTATCATGCTTGGCCACCATTTACGCGTTGGAATTAATCCTGAAGAGAGGGTCTTGGCATCACTAGCTTTCCGTCAAGTGGCTGTGACTGTCCTTGTGGGAAGCTCTGATGAGTACTTACCAGTTCCACATGTGGGTACTTTTAAACATACCATATATCACTTGACTGTGATGCATACTGTGCAATCCCAGCAAAAAGTCTCTTGGCCAGCACAACACGTAGCCTAATCCCCCGGGCCTAATCCACATGTTATAATCAAGGGATAATAAACAAGAAGTCAATCTCCAGAATTCACGAATTTTCGACCCCAACCGGGGTCTTTTTCAAGTGGAACTTTACAATCTGAAACTCTAGAAAAGACTGAGCTGAAACCCGAATGTAGAACTACATAAATCTGTGTAGACAGGACAAACAAGCAATTAAGGAAAGAATAGCGACCAAGCCCCACGGGTGGCCGCTGGACAATTAAGAAGAAGCTATTTTTGCTGAAAGAAAAGGTTGAATAACTGCAGGGTTGCTCAGCCTGACCAAAAGCAGAGTGCAGGTAACTGGCGCAGAGCTTCATTTGGCTGAAAGAAAGTTTATAAATTAATAAGACATGTGTAATACATAACAAGCACAAAGCGAAAAGATGCACAAAGGTCAACACAAAGTAAAGGAATATAAAGGAAGTTAACTTCCAGATTTGTAGGAATATAATCAAGGGAAAGGCCGTAGAGGTACCAATAGTTAAGATTATGGCCAGGGATGTGATATGAAGTGTACCGGTAATTAAAATGTGTTGAGTTTCAGACATTATAATTTTTTCGATTTTCAAAAGGCTTATTTATCTATATTGACCAGATTCCTGTACTTATCCGAATTAAAGCCCGGCGAACATGGGCGTATGAGGATCGTCTGCTAACGGAAGATGCTGGATTCAAATTCTGATGGGAGACGCCATTATTAACAACAATAACAAGATCTAGGGATTGAATTAGGGTTTAGAACATGTTATGATTTGTACAGGCTTGTTAACATATTCATATTTCATTGGTTTTATAATGTGTTGGGTGTGGAGTTCAGGGAGAGTGGGATCTTATTTCATTCCTTTGCAACAAAATGGCCCCATTATCATTGAAAGGGGCCCTATAGGCAGCTTGCTATTGGGCACATATCAGTGTGGTCACTTCATCATAGGTGGCGCTAGCATTTGACAAGCAACAGATGTGGCTCAAGTGTCGATGTTTAGAGTACCGGTATTTTACTTGTAAAACATGTCAGAGTTAGATTATCATTCCAACTGATCGGAACACATCAAAATGCCTACGAGGAGGCTGCTTGTACGGTCCCTTTAATGCAAGGGAGTGACGAAATCAGAAAAATCCTGCACTGCCTGAGCTTCCCATATTTATCATATTCGGTTACGGTTTAAAGTTGTGTAGTTATTGCATTTGCTCGTCCACAACCGGGTATCTTGTTGTCCTGCCATCACGTAGAGTGATGCATGTCTAATTTGTCAGCCTCGGTTGGTGGTGTTTTAAAAAAGGCCACTGACAGTCCTGTAAATATGAAAGAATATCCACACCATGTTCTTTCAGTTGATGATAATTCCAGAAATGGTTGCTGATGTTGAGGTTCAGTTCAGAACCGAGGGCATCAGGCCAGGGTTTCCGCCAGAAAAAAATATTTAGGGGGGGGGGCTTCAGATCATGAAAGGGGGGCTTCTGCCCCCCTTGCCCCCCCCTCTGGCGGAATCCCTGTAGGCCATCTTGACTCTCAGGTCATTTAAGGTCATCCCCTCCGCCAGTAGCAAGTGCGAGGAGCGGAGTGGTTGTGAAGATTCTGGGTGCGAGGATGGCAGTAGGCCTTATGGACCACATTTTGAAGGTTTCCTCTGTAAGGTAAGGTTCTTGGGAATGGAAGTCTCAAGTCTCAACGTTCCTCTGACCGTTTTCCTCGAGAACACAACCAAATGTGAAATATTTCAAAAGGGAGCAAAGGACAGAAGGTATGAGCATCTCAAGAATATCAAGTTCGATGATCATGAAATTAGAAACGAGAAATCTTTCCCAAAGTCCAAGAATCATGATAATGGCAGTAGGCCTACAACATAAACGTATTTATTGGCGTACAAAACGCACTGGGATATAAGCCGCATCCCCTGGAAGCCCTTACCAAATCCATAAATAGGTAGTTCAGCCAATCTCATATATTTGGGCCCGTATTTTAGAATGCTCCTCAACGTAAATGAGTTCCTCAAGGCTATTTTTCTCAACAGGAGAACAATAGCCTTGAGGAACTCGTTTACGTTGAGGAGCATTCTAAAATACGGGCGTTGGTGTTTAGACTGGCATTGGTACTTCTTCCGTGGTGACTAGCAACGTAGCATTGCAAACTGAGTACTCTTTGATCAGAATTTTATGGAGAGTGTAAATAAAATGTAATTTTGTAATAAAATGAAGGGATGTGCTGAAAGATTTGTGTTTGGTTTCAATATTTCTTGTGATGGGTACTTGAGAAACGAGGAGGTTCCATCGGCAGATGACACAACATCGTTTCAGTTGATGATAGGTGTCCATGTCAACACGGATGTATCGCCAAAAGAGGAGGAGAAGATAGGGGTGATGGACGGAAGCAATGTGTCGCAGACGTGATTTGTTTATTGGTGTCAAGAATCGCCTGTAGGTGGAGTAACTTGAAAAACCACACCCTTCCACGTTGATCTCTCCACCTTACAGAAGAGGGGACTGTGTCGTGAAAGGA
Source organism: Notospermus geniculatus (assembly GCA_002633025.1). NCBI lineage: Eukaryota > Metazoa > Nemertea > Pilidiophora > Heteronemertea > Lineidae > Notospermus > Notospermus geniculatus. Next base: position 1,213 of record NMRB01004057.1, on the reverse strand, counting down.
ATCTGCGGTTCCCAGTCAAGGTACGTCTCGGTCTTCGAGTTTCCTCTCTAACTCCATCGCTTAGTGGTAGTGATTTGATGTCTATTTTTCAGGTTGGCCATGCTTTCATCGGGTCTGCGTCAATTTGGGATCAACAGTGCCGTCTGTGGCTGTGGTCTGGATCACCTGGGGATCGACAGTGCCGTTTGAGGCTGAGAACGGACGGCGTCCGCTCACGCTGTTATAAGGTACGTTCCATTTCATTGGCTTTCTGTCAACTCTTTCGCTTTGTAGTAAAAATTTGATGTCCTTTTTCAGGATGGCCATGTTTTATTCAGGTCTCGGTCAAGTGCCAAGAACTTCCAACAGAGGGAGAGCTTGTCAACTGCGGCTGGACACCACACGTCACAAGTCTGGCTCCCTGTCACAAGTCTGGCTGCGGAAGGAAGCAGAACGCGATGGAGGAAACATGGGAAAGAGAACATCAGAGGGCGTCAATGAAGTCAGGCAAAGCAAGGCTGGACTCGTGCAGAAGAAGAGGGGACTGTCTGCTGCTGTCGTGAAAGGAATCTGTGGCTCCCAGTCAAGGTAGCCTACGTGTCGGCCTTCGTGTTTCCTCTCCAACTCCATCGCTTTATGGTAAGGACTTGATGTCTCTATTTTTCAGATGGTCATTTGGTCGGGTCTCGGTGCCTAGAACTTCCAGCAGAGGGAGCTTGTCAACAACTGCAGCCCACACCACGTCACAAGTCTGGCTATGGAAGGATGCAGAATAAAGATTTGGGAGAAAGAGAAGATGGAGGCCGTCGTCAAGGAAGTCAGGCAGTGGAAAAAGATTCAAGCACCAGTTATTTACCCCAAAGATTGTCCATCTTCACCCCAAAGATTGAAGTTGGACCACTTGGGATCCACCACTTATGGTGAAATGCCAGCTGCAGCCTTAGCTTGAAATAGAGCAATGGACGTTGCTCGTCGTCCGACTTTATATTGATTGTATTAAGTTGAATAAAACAATAAAAACTATTCAGTGTGTGACCTGTTCTCCGCGGAAAAAGGATGACAGTGTTCAGTGTTGCTTTGTTCATTCCAGAATCCAAGAAGAGGCTTCTGTGAAGCCCTCAAATTTTGCCTATTTAAACGAATGCCCCCCCCCCCAGCCAAGTTTCCCGTTCATCTTGAGACTAGGCCTATGTCGACGCTATTTCCCATCGTTTTCAAACTCTGCAGTCCTTGG